>JAJFDK010000209.1:0-27604 GCA_028637775.1 Xylariaceae sp. X167
GTTGCAGGCACTTGGGTTAACTTGTAGGTGACCGAGGCCACCTCTGGCTCAACATGAAGGTTTGCACCTTCATGAACATAGGTACGTGCCCGAGCGACAATGTCAGCTCGGTAGCCAGGTTTCGAAGCTTCAATGCAGAAGCCCGAGCGGATGGGGTACACTTTGCGGATGTGTGCCCGGGGAATGCCTGTCTCTTCGACAAGCAAGGTGGTGATAGCTGCGGGGGTCGCGGCCCGCAGTGTAGAATTGGAGGCCAACCTAATGAAAGAGCGATCTCCCTTAGGTTGGGGTGAGGGTGGCGTCGCCAGGAAGGCTGACGGCTTTGTCGGGTGTGTGGCATGGCCACGGCGTGCAATGGAGGCCCAGGTGGGCGAGGTGTGTGTGGAGACTGCAGCAGAAGCTGCAGGGGGGCGGCTGGGCTCTTGGCGAGCGGGGTCAGAAGACTTGGCAGTTTTGGGGGTCAAAGAGATCCCCCCCTCCAGTTGTGAAAGAAGGAAACCTTGGAGGGACGCTCCAAGATCCCTTCCAACACTTTGGAGGGTGACGGTGGTAAAAGACTCCAAAGTAGAGTCAATGGCATTCAGAAATGCCGTCGTGGCCTCCAGGCGTGCCTGGACGGTGGCGATGCGTTGCTCGCCTGACTGTCGCAATGAGTTCAAGAACTCATTCTTGTTGAGGGGGGGCGGCGGAGCCGCCATGGTTGTGAAGAATCACGAAGCCGGACGAAGCTCAAAAAGATGAGCAAAAAGTCGTGATAGTGCAAAGTGCAGCGGTGAAATGGACCCACTTTTCCGGAAAGAAAAAGTGAAAGGAGGGAAGTCCGTCGTAGAGAAGCCGGAAAACCAAACCGCGAGAAAGAAACCAGACTACCTCCGTCCCTTTTCCCTACTTCCTCCTGATGACGCGAGGCCAAGCGCATCAGCAGCCTCTACGGGATCAACCCCGAACTGCACCATGTCGTGAAACACGGTCTCGGGGGTCCTGCCAGTACGAGGACCATTGCCGCGCTGATACCACGCAACATAGTCCTCCATTGACCTGTACCGTAGGTTCGGATCGCGTTGAGGCGTCCGAGGCTGCAGTGGCGACCGTTGACGGTATTCAACAGTCTCGCTTCGTAGAGGAGGGCTGCGCTCTGAGTCCTTGCCCGCCAGGGCAGGAGCAGTGCTGGGCACCGTAGCAGGTGCCTTACCCTTCCCCTTCTTCTTGATTGCTGGTGCAGGCGTCAGTGGCGCCTGCTCCTCTTGCTCCTCCATGTCCACATCCTGAACAGGTGTGGAGGGAGCCGCATTGTGATGGAGAATGATGATGATATATTTACGTGCGGTGATAACTGGGGGGGGGGGGGCGGAGCCCCCCGTATCTATGACCGTTAATCGATCCTTATGCACGGCACGGCGCGAAAAGCCGGCGTTCCTGCTGACAAAGGAGATCCTCCACTACCTCAAAATTACGTACAACCGGCCCTGATTCCAGCAGTGCAGCGCACCATCCGTAGGAAAACCTCCCAGAGGGCAAAACCTAGAGAAGCCGGAAAACCAACCCGCGAGAAAGAGACCAGATTACCTCCGTCCCTGTCCCCTACTTCCTCCTGATGGCGCGAGGCCAAGCGCATCAGCGGCCTCTACGGGATCAACCCCGAACTGCACCATGTCGTGAAACACGGTCTCGGGGGTCCTGCCAGTACGAGGACCATTGCCGCGCTGATACCACGCAACATAGTCTTCCATTGACCTGTACCGTAGGTTCGGATCGCGTTGAGGCGTCCGAGGCTGCAGTGGCGACCGTTGACGGTATTCAACAGTCTCGCTTCGTAGAGGAGGGCTGCGCTCTGAGTCCTTGCCCGCCAGGGCAGGAGCAGCGCTGGGCACCGTAGCAGGTGTTTTACCCTTCCCCTTCTTCTTCTTGATTGCTGGTGCAGGCGCCAGCGGCGCCTGCTCCTCTTGCTCTCCCATGTCTACATCCTGAACAGGTGTAGAGGGAGCCGCCGGTGAAGCGAAGCCAACCGTGGTGGGCTTCTCGGACGATGAGCTTGCCCCAACAGCCCCCATGCCGCTAATGGGGAGGGGGGGGCTACCGGCAGCGGCGGATGCAGCGTCGGGTCCTACTGCTCCATACTTCTGAGCCAGCAGTGCTGAACGGAATTCTGCCTTCCCAGCACCACGACGGCTCTGAAGCTCCTTGTAAGGGAGCCGGCGAATGGCTCCCTTCTTCACCTTGGGGAAGCAAGGGCACCCAGAGTGCCCTGGCTTATGAGGCCCCAGACAGTTGGGGCATTGCGGGATCTTGCGGCATTCCTCCCCGTGAGAGGCCTTGGGAACACCGCATGTCTCGCAAATAGCAGCAGAGCTGCAATTGTCAGTGTGGTGGTGCCCAAAGCACCGGGTGCAAGTGAACACTCGTGGGGAGTGCTCAATCAGCCTGGCTGGTTCCGAGCCAAGGACACGGAACGGGGCAACTTTCCTTGGGAGCACAACGGTGTACTCCCCGGCCTTTTTACCAGTGATGACACGAGCATCAAGGCCCGTGAGAGCCTTGATCTCATTTGCCATCAGAGGTAGAGAGGCACGCTCTCCATTGTGCGCCTGCACGGTTGCGGGCACTTGGGTTAACTTGTAGGTGACCGAAGCCACCTCTGGCTCAACATGAAGGTTTGCACCTTCATGAACATAGGTACGTGCCCGAGCGACAATGTCAGCTCGGTAGCCAGGTTTCGAGGCTTCAATACAGAAGCCCGAGCGGATGGGGTACACTTTACGGATGTGTGCCCTAGGGATGCCTGTTTCTTCAACAAGCAAAGTGGTGATGGCTGCGGGAGTCGCGGTCCGCAGCGTGGAGTTGGAGGCCAACCTAATGAAAGAGCGATCTCCCTTAGGCTGGGGTGAGGGTGGCGTCGCCAGGAAGGCTGACGGCTTTGTCGGGTGGGTGGTATGGCCACGGCGTGCAATGGAGGCCCAGGTGGGCGAAGTGTGTGTGGAGACTGCAGCAGGAGCTGCAGGAGGCCGGCTGGGCTCTTGGCGAGCGGGGTCCGAAGACTTGGCAGTTTTGGGGGTCAAAGAAATCCCCCCCTCCAGTTGTGAAAGAAGGAAACCCTGGAGGGACGCTCCAAGATCCCTTCCAACACTTTGGAGGGTAACGGTGGTAAATGACTCCAAGGTAGAGTCAATGGCATTCAGGAATGCCGTCGTTGCTTCCAGGCGCGCCTGGACGGTGGCGATGCGTTGCTCGCCAGACTGTCGCAATGAGTTCAAGAACTCATTCTTGTTGAGGGTGATGGGGGGCGGCAGGGCCGCCATGGCTGTGAAGAATCACGAAGCCGGACGAAGCTCAAAAAGATGAGCAAAAAGTCGTGATAGTGCAAAGTGCAGCGGTGAAATGGACCCGAAAGAAGAGAAGAGCAGGAGAGAACTGCCGATTAAATACACAAGGTGGGAACGCCAGGGTATCCCAGAAACGCTCAGCCGGTTCCGCCTGTTTCCACCCGATTCGATCGGCATTTATCAGCTTGGTTAGCATTGGTCAGCATTTGTAAGCAGCGGCCGGATTCCGCGAGGTTCCGCAGAGTTCCGTCGGCTTCTGCCGGCTTCCACAACTATCCGGTACTTTCCGGAGCCTTCCACAACCTTCCAGCACATTCTACCAACTTCCGGCACCTGCCATGGCGGAACGTACTCACGACCGCATCCTAAGACGTGGATGGGACAACACGGTAAATGAATGGGTCCGTGCGCTTGTCCCGTCACATTGCTGGTCTTCTGTCCCAGCACCCGCAGCCTCCTCCACCCGAGCCCTGGCTCCCAACGCTGACAACTGTCCGCAGGGAGGCCAGAGCCCAGGCCAAAGCCCTGTTCACGGGCTGGTGGGCGGAACACCAGCCGGACTCGTACAAGGGACTGGGACTCAAGGTGGGCAGGCGACCAGACGAGCTCTGGCTGCCCAGAAGGACTCTGCACCGTCTGCTGTCTGAGCGGTCAGGACACGGAAACTTTGCCGCATATCACTCTCGCTTTGGCCATGTGCCAGGGTCGATCAAAGTATGCGCATGCGGAGAGATGGTTGAGCAAGGGCACTGGCGCATGTGCCCTTACACACAGGCCAAGGTGGAACGGAGTGGGTTGAAGCCTGGCGAGGATATGGACGCTCTCCTGGGGCCGGAAGGTGGCACCAGGTTCAAGAGCTTCTGGCATGGTTTGGCGGCGAGACGGCAGGAGGAAGGGTAGCCTGCGCGCTGTAGTGCCTCGGGATTGATCGGCAACGGGCATGCCCGTCGCCTCTGGCTTATTTTGTTTTTCATTTAGTTTGTTATGTTTTGTTTTATTTCCTTTGTCAGCAGGAACGCCGGCTTTCGCGCCGTGCCGTCTACAAGGATCGATTATCGGTCGTTGGTAGGCGGGGCTTCGCCCCGCATAGCCATCAGACGTTAATATATCATCATCTTCGTTATAAAGATGCAATCCCTTGGCTAGATAACCCTTCGCCTTGAGATTTGGGTCAGTGCATTTCGTTAGAACAGTGCTCCGTGTCAGTAGAGCTCAGAATTTCATGCTGTTAAAAGATTTATGAAACACTGCTACACTCGGGCATATTCGGTGATGGGAATATACACAGACGGTGGCAGTTGCGGGAGTCAGTCAATGCCCCACATTGTGGTATGAAGAACACTAGATCTGTAAATGTGCTTCCTGGACGGCTGAAGAGCACAGCTCAGCCCGTTTCTCCTAGTTACACGCTCGATGTTATCACTGGTGGTACAACAGGACGGGAATCATTCAATAGTCAGGTGGACAATATTCGCAATGACGCCGGCATGCGTAGGAATACTTGAGGTAGAGGTCGGTTATAGAAATTAGGAAGGCATCTCGAGGATCAGTTTTGAGGTTCGGACGTAGCACTGGCATTCGTGTAAATGGACGATGAGTGCAGCCTTGAGTTCATAAGAGTTACGGTAGATCATATACATCTCGTAAGGATAAACGTCAATTGAAACTTCATTCTGACAAGCTGTTAATCTGTTCGCGTGCAATTAGTTACAGTGGTTTACGACTACATATGATGTACGGATTGGTTACGTCCTCATAAGGTCATGCCTGCCTTAAAGTCACGCCCGTTTTAGAATTATGCCCGGCTAACAGAGTCACGCCCGTGTAGTAAGTCTTCACGCCCATGTAGCAATTGCCACGATTATACACGCACATTAAGGGGTTCACAAGTTATCTAAGGGCGGCTTTGGACCCCAGGTCCGTGCAGGATTCGTCTCTCTTCAATTCTGAACACGTTTAGGACAGAAGACGAGTGACAGACATTGAGGGTGATGTGGACAAGTTGTTTACTCGGATTTCTTTCTACTCGACAACGTGACGAAGCAGAGAGAGGCTCATCTCCTTGAGGCCGGTTCCTAACTCCAGGTCCGTGCAGAGTCCACTTGTCTGCTTGGCAGTACAGCAACCTTCTCTCTTGCAACTCGATCGCGTCATCTGCGAAGAAATCAGGTACTGATACCTTAAGTGGCGTATTTCTGATATTCGGATTCGACTGCTTGGAGAGCCCGGACCTGGGCCAGAAACCGGCCTTAAGGAGATGGACGCGTCTGCGGGATGCGAACCAGAATACCAAGTAATACGGTTCGATCGGGGCTGTTGTGGATCGGGAGTGGTTGCGGCCTGACCACACATCATACCGCATCCACAGTCGTCATCACAGGGGTCATGCCGAGCTGCGCAAACCCAGACGCGTCGAGGAGGTGGTTCCTATACATTGCATTGGAGCAGAATGAGGTCCATCGTGGCGAGATGGACCCTGGTTGTAACCGGAGGACGGGTTTAAGGCAAGCCTGCGGATCTCGACTCGAGGATTTCCTATCGTACTCGCCTCTGCGTGGTAGCGAGGGGTTTGACAAAGTAAAAGCACGTTTAACGACCCTTAAAGTAGCTGAACGCCGTACCAACACACATGTGTACGGAGTAATAAGTAAGTATGAAGCCGGGCCAGAGACACAGCCATTTTCGTCTACCTGTCACACCGGCCTTCAACTTGACAGCCCACGATGAAAGACTAGAGTCGCACTAGGGAGTACACTCACGCCAGCCCAGGACTAAAAATTACGGCAGAGGTTCGCTGTTTGGGGAGACAAAGCCGGTGTTGCGGCCCGTTCTGCCAGGCTTTTCGTGGGTCGACCAAGAGTCATGTTGCTAGCGGCGAGTTTCGGAAATGGGGCTCGTGGCGGCGGTCTTGTTGACTGTAGGACACTAGTACTATCAGCGCGAGCGCTCGAGTCTGCGCATGGTCAAGCAATGGGTGTATAGGCAAGAATAGAGAAAGGATGACTGGGAAACCCGAACGTTGAAGACCAAGTACAATGACCGGAGGGTGCACACCTTTCTATACCCCTGGCCCCTCTCAGTGTAGGTGCGAAACTCGACGGCTTGGATCACTTCTGACATTCGCTCTCCTCAATGCACATGTTCTGATACGTAAGTCTTCTTCTGAATCATAACATATTATATATTCTAGGTCGTAAAAATTTTTATCTATGGATATCTCTTGCTGCATTCATTTAAATTCATTTCTTTTGTTTTGTTTTGTTTCTTTAAGCCATGTCGGAGTGATGGGAGACAGGTAAACTGCCATCCGACTTCTCATTCTCAGTCTGGGCCTGGCTGGCTAGCTGTCTCTCGCGGTAGCCGGCAGGGTTCCAGTTGGGGCTTTCACGTGCACTCTGGCACTCCTTGTACATCTGGTCGACCTCCTCGAGCGACAAGCCCTTGGTCTCGTAGATGAAGAAGTACACAAAGGCAATGCAGATGAAGCAGGCACCGAACCAGATGAAGAAGACCTTGGACTGGAGATCGGCGTAGTGGGGGCCGAAGTCAACCAGGTAAGGGGTGACGAAAGCGATGACGAAGTTGAGGAGCCACTAGAGAAGACAATCAGTACAATTCAAAAGCCACGAGGTTGCTTCGGCAAAGACTTACGTTGGAGGCGGTAGAGAAACTCAAACTCTTCGCACGGATGTTGAGAGGGAAGATCTCACTGGTGACGACCCAGCCGAGAGGACCCCAGGTCGAGGCGAAGAAGAAGATGAAGATGCTGATGAAGGCAATGCTGACCTTCTGGGCGGGCACGTTGTAGACAATGGTGTTACCGGCGGCATCCTGGCCAGTGGTCAAGGTACCGGTGAGGGCGACAATGAACTGAGAAATGCACATGCCGACGGCACCCCAGAGGAGAAGCGGGCGACGACCGAACTTGTCAACAGCCCAGAGACCAGGGAGAGTGGAGACGACGTTGATGACGGAGGTGATGACCTGAATGACGAAGGGGTTGTTCATGCCGGAGTTCTTGAAGTACTGGGTTCCGTAGTAGAAGATGAAGTTGATACCAGTCAACTGCTGGAGAGCCTGAACAGCCATACCGGTGAGCTGGCGCTTGATCATAGGGCCACGGAAGCAGTCGAGGTAGGTCGACTGGTCGAAGCTGAGCTCGAATTCGTAGTTGGAGCGGATCTCGGCGAGTTCGGCGGCAATAGAAGCGTGCTCAGCAGGGAGTCTGCGAAGGCGTCCGAGAGCCCGGGCGGCATTTTCATGGTCACCCTTCTTGATTAGGTATCGTGGGGTTTCGGGAAGAATGGCCATGCCGGTGATGAGGATGATGGCCCAGGCGAACTGAACGGCGATAGGGATGCGGTAGCAGCCGGTGTCTTGGCGGTGCTGGGTGGCATTGTCCACGATACTGGCAACAAGCAGACCAATGGTGATGGCAAACTGGTAGGCACCAACGACAGCACCACGAATCCACTTGGGAGCAGTCTCACTTTGGTATAGGGGAACTACAGAAATGCATTAGTCCCCATTGTCCGCACAAGCATATATATGTAGATGTGCTGTGACTTACTCAAGGCAGAAATAAGACCGACACCGAAACCAGCGAAGAATCGGCCGGCCAAGAATAGGGGAATGGCGGTGGCAGCGGTTTGCAAAGCGACACCGAGGATGAAAACAAACGCCGAGCAGATGAGACCCAGTCGACGACCAATGGTGTCACCCAAGAAAGGAGAGGCAAGCGAGCCAAAGAATGTTCCGGCGGATAGGATAGAGACGATGGCAGAGGATTGCGAGGGTGTCACGTCAGGTTCTCCAGCACTGTTGATGAAACCTGTGGTAAACTGCTCTCTCCAGAACGGCATCGTAAGGATACCACTGATTGTACCGGTGTCATAACTTGGGAATTGAAGTTAGCACCAACTCCTTGTCCGAGGGGCTGACAGGAGGCGAGAAGCCCGAATGACAACTTACCCGAATAGAACACCACCAAAGGCCACAAACAGGCCAATTGCGATGGCGGGCCATGTCTTGCCAGCCTCGTTGTCCGGCTTGGCGATAGCCAGGAAACCCATGATGAGCGTGTAAGAAGGTTTGTGAACCTGCTACTATATCGGTGTGGTCGTGTCGCGCTTGTTCGATGTTGTCGTGTCGTCGTCGTGTATGTACACACAACCTGCAACCTAACCGCGTATATTCGGTGGACTTTGAAGATTTTCCAATCACGGAACCTGGGGAATTGGAACAAGACTGACTCCAGATCGGAAGAAAATTTGCTGGAGAAGTCTGGGGAACAGATCTTTTATACGCCAATGGTCGACACGGCGTGCTAGGTGCTTATGGAATATTCCATTTCTCTGAGCTAAGCGTGCCACCGGTACATGGCCAGGATGTGTTACGACGGACTAGCCATTATGTATGTACACCCTGGATCTGGAGAACGGGAGTCTCGTCTAGCGCGGGCCGTTTCAACTTTTCGAGAGAACCGGGATGCTGAACCTGAGCAAAGAGTTGAGCTCACCACCCGGGGCGGACCAAGATCTGCACTGAAGCTGTGGAGCGCACCTCGCAACACCTACGTAGCGTAGCGTAGGCATGCACGGGGACCCATGGGGTTGAGGTCACGGGGCGGATGGCAGATGCTAGATCTGTGGATCAGTGTGGCGAGATGGCGTTACCGATCCGATTTTGCCTGGGCCTCCTAGTATTTTTTTCGTACACGCGACACGGACGAGGAGACACTGTTCCTATTCCGTGCGCCGTCCAGGCACGGTGATGCGTAGCGCACGCCACAGTAGGAGGTACTTACCCAGTATGTATGCCGTGACCAGAATGCACAATATTTGGTATGCAAATGTGGTGGAAGAAGGATGTCCAGGGTTCGCAGAGCCGGTCCGAATGCGGTGGGGGATCTAACCCGATGGTCTGAAAACCCAGGCAGCCTCCCTCTCTATACGACCGGATCGAGCAAGACGAGCCCCAGAAATCCTCGCCAGCCATACCGCTCTGGTGTTGGGCTTGCTGGCCGCGCAGGCCGTGCAGTTTCCCAACCTCATCATCTCACCCGCTCAACCTTCGCAGGCGGAATTCGGCCGTGAGTCGTGCCAGTGCTGAGTGGCCAAGATGACGATGGGGGAGGTTGCCATTCCGGCCGATAACAGCAGCGCAGACGTCGTACGGATTATGCATTGGCACTTCAGCTCGACTGAGGAAGCAGAACAGGACGATGGGCACAAGTCCGTTCCATGGAGAGCAGGTTCATCGGACATAATCCGTGTGCGGTTCGCTGGCACGACCAATGGTAGTTGGCGAATTTAGACCGAAGCGGCGACTGGCCGGAATAGCACCGAGAAGGCCCGGGGTCAGTGCGGTTGAGCCGCATCATAGCCATGCCATGGGTCGGATACACCGGATAGCGCATGTACAGTGTCGCGTCCGCGCTCTGCATAACCTGCGCCGATGGGGAGACTGGAGATTGATAGGAAAATTGTGTCAACCGCATGACCGCGCCAACGACTCAAGCATAATTACTCAGGAGCTGTCATTAAATTAGAAAGCGGAAGCGGAAGTGGAAGTGGAGGAGAGGCTGGAGACACGCAGTCGAGACGCGCTTGAGAGAGGTTTCAACCCACAACGCGAAGGTGTGAATTCCACGAAAGAATTTTTTTTTTTCTTTCTTTCTTTCTGTGAGCTGCATCGGCAATCAGCTGTAGCGTGGGTTATTTCCAGGGGTTTGGCAATAGTCTAGGGATTTGCCCTGGAAACTGCTCTTTCGAGTTGCCGGCGAGTCTCTTGGCTCCCACTAGGCCCCATGCTCTCTTCATGGCTTCCGCTACTAATTACTACTCGTACGAGTACCTACGGATTGCACACCCTCGCACCTACCCGAGGAAGTCCTTTTTTTACTTCGTACTCGTGCGCTGAACGGGGGTTACGGATTACCGCCCAGTGCGTCAGTGTCCCTCGCTTAGGTACATGCCATGTACTCCGTATATTACGGCGCACACACATAATGCATGACGTACTTGCTAACCAGGCATTCCGTATGCAGTATGTGCACATTAGGCGGGCAGGCTCCACTGACATACATAATGTGAGGTGTATGTATGTATCCGTACGAGTAGGTAAGCCGGAGTTGGGTCTTGCATTCTGCACCAAGCGGGTTTCCGAGGGAGGATCTTCACGCTTCTTACCGCAACAGACCATTTCTGACAAGAGAATTTCTACATACCGTACGATTTACGACATCTACACGTACGGAATGCCCAGTGCACTGAGTACCTACACGTTAAGTACCTCCATTATAGGTAGCAGCAGTATGTACGTAATATAGGTACGAAGTACAGACACTGTATTCTCAAGCCTGGATGCTGAAGTTGGACTTGGCAGAGAGCTCGAGGACGAATTTCCAGACTGAGGATACCTAGGTAGGATAGCCAGCAGCTGGAGCTTACCGAGCAGATGGCTAACAACGGAGTAGGCACGTAACGAGGTTAGCATTGCGACTTACGGGGTTCAATGCCCGGATATCCACTTGGTCAGGCCCGGTCAACAACAGTCTTTTTTTAGGGCACACCAAGCTCGCTTGTCCGTGCGGTGCAGACAGGTACTTACCTACTCGTACGTAGCTGCCGACCGACCGGCGACCATAAAGATTGCGGAAGCCAAGATATCAATCAAGGCATTTACGGATTGCAGATTACCTACAAACCTGGTTCACGACGACCAGCCTCCGACGACATGCCTTGGCGGTTGCGACTTATGCACGTACCAGGCACTTCCGCTTGGCAGCCACGGATAGAAACATAATCCGCAGTTGCCAAGTTTCTACCCCCTATTCTCCGTATCTTTTCGACTCGCGCTACTGCTAGTCGCACAAGGTTATCCTAGAGGCAGCATATCCTAGGTAGTCCGGGCCGCAACTACCTGGGACTGTCTTATGCCCTAACTCAGTTTTATGCAATAAGTGCCTAGCAGTCCAGTGCTGTGCGCTAGTCCCGGGAGGGTACTAATCGACACCAAGGATACATCCAGCCCACAGCGGATTTGTATGTAGGACATCGGTACCCCGTGGTAAATAATCACGTCCCGCGCCAAGTCCCAACCACAGGAAAGCGAAGTCTGCGAGGCATCCTTCCCCGTACAGTACCCCGCGTCACCGTCGATACTGTGCCCGTACTAACGGATTAGCGTCTATAGCAACCCCTGATATTATCTTTTCCCAGTCTTCGTACACGTGTAATACTGTACAAGTGACGAAACAGCGTAGGATTCCAAGCTTGTGGGTGCTAAATATGTAGGCGGCAGCCAACCGCCACGTAACGGCTGCAATTTCAAGGCAGTGGGCTTGATATTTTTTTTTCTTTTTTTTTCAATTAAACAACACCCACCGACGTCCGGAGCATCGTCACCTTGGCGATGCCGCATCTGGACGGAGAAGTCGGAGGACCGTGGGCTGTCAGTTGACTGACAAAGCGAGTCACGCGCCGATGAAAATTCAACGCGTCCCGAGTCCCAACAACGGGCGACTCCGAAGAGAAAAAGTCACGAGCACGAGCACGGCCGTCTTGCTAAGCCCTGACGACGTCCTTATTCCCGTCTTAGTCATATCGGAGTAGTTCGTACTAATCGTCCTTTGTTCTTCCTTCCGAGGCACAGAGCGCGGTTCGGATTACAAAATTTTGTGTACGGCATGAGAGTCTGACATGCCGGCCTTACAGCTCAGCTCAGCTCGGCGTATGCCTTCATGCCATCCGAGTGGCTTGCTGGTTGGAGTCCGGTTCAACTGGCTCCCTGGCGTTGTACGCGCCCGTGATGATGACCAAAAAGTCAACAAGCAAACCCGATTTCCAATACCTACACCAGATGTGTCACTGATCAACTCATGACGGCTCGTGGGCGTGGTAAATCCTATTCAGCAAGAGATCCTTCATCATGATTCAGTACCTCTTCTTCGGCTCCCGGTTGGACTGACCGATGTGCAGCTTGTTTGGTATATCTCAGGTAGATAGCTTTGGTAGCATCGTGTCAATCCTTCAGAACCTCCACGGGCTCCCTTCTTTGCTCTATTCTCTCCTGCCGCCTGTTTGTCTCCTTTTGTTCCCCATTCTGTATTCGACAAAAAAAGTCTGCTCACGGCCCCTATTGATCTCGGGCGAGCCGTCTCGTTTGCAGAATCTGCTGGGAAACCAAACACCGTCTGGGGCGAGTCACGGCGATTTTCTCCCGGGCAAAAGTGGCCGAAGCCCGATCCTCTCCGTCCAAGTCCGAAGCAGTCTGCTGCCTGGATAGGGGCCTACGTATCTGAACCACCTCGGCGCCTTGGGGCAGTTCGTCTCCCTGGCTCAACTGACACCGACCATCGTATTCATGACCACCTAACAACACTATCGTTGGGCTCGTCGACCTAGGGTTTAGGCATTTGTTCAGGAACCGTCTAGTCGGGATTCAACCGTTGTATCGGCTCTGATGCTAGCTGGCCTGTCCTGGTCGCTGATTATCTGCGCCCCCATAGCTTCAAGAGAAGAGTGGGTTTCTCGCTGGCCAGACTTCCTTCGAGCGCGGCGGCCTTACTGTTCAAGTATAAGTGCAGTTTGGGGGACGCTGCGTTGCTCCAGATTGTCTGGCCGGCCTAGCCTTATGTTCCCCATATCTTGCGGAGACGTCCTGCTCCTATTGAAGTGGGACCATGTGAACTGTTGGTAC
The DNA here is from genome assembly GCA_028637775.1 of Xylariaceae sp. X167. Lineage (NCBI taxonomy): Eukaryota > Fungi > Ascomycota > Sordariomycetes > Xylariales > Xylariaceae > Xylariaceae sp. X167. The sequence continues at coordinate 13,023 of JAJFDK010000209.1, forward strand.
CGGCACACTAACCAGGAGGCAAGAGAAGGGGGAGACGAAAAAGAAACGATGGCATATGTCAAAGAATTCTCTTCTCACTGGCTGTCCACAACAAATTTCTATACATATGGTTGAGATGCTTCTGGCCAATGGTGCATAAGAACCCGGTCTGCTTTGGATTGTTGCCCGAGTGTGCTACACGCAAAATGCGTTAGGCACCGCTGCATGCAGTTGGCCTACTGTATAAGAATGGAACTTTTTCTCCGCGGAAGAGGTGAACTGCAAGGAAAGATACCGTTCCTAGGAAGTGAGGAAAAAGTACGAGTAGGTAAATCTGCACACAACACTTCTGCCGCCCTGATGATCGCAAATGGTTGCAAGGGTTGCCAGCCTGCTGGTCAGTTCGCAGACGCACTATGCCGTGCACTACTCGTACATTCTGAATCGAACTCCAGTAGGTATTGGTTCGAGACTCCTCGCCAAGCCCCTAGGGCTGATACCTACCCGCAAACTCCTTTATGCGAGTTCGTTACATCATGGAATGCGTCCTTCGTGTGATATCGACGCAGCACGCACACCTGCGAAGTACCTACCTGCCTATCGTATCGTCTTGCTGTCGCATTGATATGGCTAGTGCTGCAGGCGGATCTCTCTAGCCGGGTGTGCCCGTCCTATCCGTTGTGGTGTAAAGGACCGAAGCCAGGTCTGTGCTTCGTACCCATGGCGGGGAAACCCTCCCCTATGATATGACATACGCAGATCAGTCAACTATATTCGGTCCTTATACCAAGATAAGTTGGTAGGTAGTTGACCATGTCGAACGTGCCTCGTAACAGCCACGCTACCCCCCGCGCTGTTACGCAGTTTTCGCGGGGGATGGCCCATTCGCAACGCTTACCTGCTTTTACTCGCGATGGCCTGCTCGATGGCCTGCTCGCGCTATTGCTGGGACCCCTGAACATAGCCTCAATGACATAAGTGCCCCCTATGACACCATTGAGTATTCTCTCATCAAGAGAGGCAATTGACTATTACTCGTACTCGTACAGTCACGTTTCCCAAGTTGAGTAGGTATTACTGTTGCGTTTTGACGGCTGACAGATGTCATCGTCTTTCCCAATTCCGTCTGGTAGTTGACACTTCGAGTGAATATGTCATTGGTCTCGGCAAGCCATCCAGTCTAGGATTCAGACAAATGTTGTCTTATCCCTGCATTGCCCGTATCCATCAACCATATTCACATTTCAGGACATATTCCTACAAACATTGTATCGAAACGTTGTAAACAACTAGCAGAGATCTACTCGTACATAATCGTCTTCCTGCACGTCATACTGCAAGCTGCAATATGCATCTCGCCAGGGTATCCAAAAAATATCATCCCCTGAGATTCATCCCTGAAAAGCCAGAGACTCCTATAGGTAATACCCAGCTTGACACAAGTACTCAAGCTCACAGCGTGTTCCCGGCCTCAGACGGGACCGTACTCTGAATAGACGACGCAGATTCAGCCGCTACGATATCCGTCTTGCCCTGGAAGAGGTTGAGGAAGGATGTATCATCTCTGCTGAAGGAGCCCGAGTTCGAGAACGCATTGGGGACACAATCTCGACCTAGATAGCTCGCACACTCAGACACGTGATCCGCGTCCGAGCTGATGAGACGACCAGAGAAGTCGGGCACAACGACAGTCGGACTGTCGAGGAAGTAATTGCCCTCATACAGTCCCATACCATTTGAGTCGCCCTCGATCAGGTGACCGCTGTTCGAGGACCAGACGTTGTTCACGGCGTGGAAGAGGGTGTTCCCGGAAAGAGCCGGACTGCGGCCAGAAGTGTAGTAGACGTAGTTCCCTGTAGAATATATCAGTTACCTGGACAAACCAAGCGAGGCAGACGTGATGAACTGACTGTAGAAAGTAATCTGGTCACCTGAACCAACCAACTCGAGACCCCAGTACGTGTGGCCATCGCAGGTTGCAGAGTACGCTGTCTGACCGTCCATGAAGCTGTTGGAGATCGTGATCCCGAGACTGGCTCCGGTCCCGAAGCTGTAGTGTTGACGCCCGAGACTCGATGTCTGAATATATCCAAGCAAAGTCAGCCCATAACTTCCCACCAGACAACTTCTCATCATATACAGAGTGACAAAACCCACCGTGACATGATCAATCCAGATATCCTGCGAATCCGTAATCGCAATGGCATCGCCACCCCAAACATACTGCGGATTCAGATTCGTGATCTTGATATTCTGAACAATGACATTCGACACATCCTGGAATCGCAACCCCTTGCCATTGAGCGTGGCCCCATTCTGACCAACAAGGGACTTATTCGACTTGACATTGATGGCATTATACGCGGCCGAATCCACAGTCACGCTGTACGTTGCTTTGGTCCCGCAACCTTGGAGGGTGTTCAGGAGGGCCTGGCCACCCTCCGACGGTGTGCACGAGTAAGCATCGCAGGCATCGAACGTCTGTGTGCCCTCTGAGCCAGAGAAGTCAAAGACCCCTGAGATGACGATGTTCTGAGGGTCGTCCGATGTCAAGTAGGATGTTAGTTCGTCGATGGTGCTTGGGTACACCGGATCGGCGCTGCCACCACCCGTGACGCCCGATGCGAAACCGATGGGCGTGCCTGCAACAATGGCGGAAATCGCACGCTTTTCAGTGTTCGCTGTGGCTAATGGCGCGGCGATCGCAGGACCCGCGAGGATCGCCTCCAAGATCAAAAGTGTGCACCTCATGACGGCGAGTTGTTGGTTGAGGCCACGCAAACTTCAAGGAACTCACAGCGGCCTTCGCAGAGTGTCAAGACCCAGCACCCCGACATCGTGCTTTTATCCATCTGATATGTTGTTTCACGGAAGAATTATCTCTCCTCGCGGCGAATTTGAAGACACTGACACGGAACAAGGACGGTATTATCAACTGCCTACTTACCTGCCTAACGATTTGCATCCATCCAGTCACCTTGAATTACAGAGACACCTCGAAAGCGATTGGATATCAGTGATCAAAAGGAAGTGATCTTCGTTCGTGGTGCCGTGATTTCCTAATGGAGAGTCGTCCACAGGGCGAACTGGCTACCAAATCCGGCCATCTTCCGTACCGCATGCCTGCTTCGGTTTAGACCTCGGGACCTTTCTTCCCGCCCCTATTTCTTGTCTACGACCCGGTGGGTGACAATCATGATGTGGAGAAAACAGAGAGGATGGCTTCAGTAAATTAGGTATCTACAAAAAACGATGAATCGCGAGGGCATTTAACATCATGCTTGGGTGTTTGACCGTAGTGTCGGCCCCCGACGCGATTGATACATAGGAGGCCACACCTCCCCTTTCCAAGTAACAGTGTTTCTAGGGAGGCGCGTATAGAGTCGCAGTAATGGTCATATCGCCACACGCTCTACATTATCTGTGGACTTCAGACGGTCCAAATGTGCTTGAGTTATACACTGACTTTCTGGCTCATGAAGTACTGTATCTTGGCAGAGTCCTCATTGAAAGCAATTGTCTAGCTAAGTAGCCTGTACAGCAAGGGTCGTGAGACGCGAGGATTCCGCTGTATGGTGATTCGCTCCGTCATGGAAGCGCGCTTGATATTAGCAAGCATAGGAGATCGGATGAACCGTCGAAGAAGCACATACTCGTAACTGGACAAGTGTAGTGCGCTGGAAGCTCTGACTCTATCAACAACATTAGAATGAAAGAAAAAAATGTGGCTGAACAATCACTGTCCAGTCTGTAGCCCATGCCCAGTCTATCCGTGAAGTATCAATAACTCCATGATCTCTTCTCGAGAGTCGCGCTGACGAAGCGTTATTGAATCTGTAGTAGTATACGGGCTTGATGGCGAAGCTCGCTGGTTTCGTGATTTGTGGTTGGGGTATATTCGTACGGTGACGACGCATGGGTGACGGACCCAAGGCGAATGATTCTATCGGGGTATCTTGAAACGACAGGGAGCGATGACGACGTTGAAAGTAGGGAGGAATTAATATTAGGTAGGTAGTATTTTAGCCGGAAGTTTGCCCCCCTGTACTTCCTGTGCTGGCTGGTCTCGAGGGAAGAGTGGGCATTGAATCTCCGTCGCGATCTCTTTCCATAGCTACGCCCCCCATCATACCGGACAGAGAGCGCTCGCCATCCTCTCCGTCCTCACTCCGCTGGTTAGTATGACCTCCTAGACTAGCAAGGGCTTGTTCGGTGATCTCGCGCTCGACACGGTTCAGTCGCAATTTCTCGACTGGGTCAATAAGGTCGTCATCGTCACTCCAAAAGCCTTCCTCGTTGTCGTCAACCTCTGGCATCGCCAATCGCTTCCATAGTCGCAGTTCCTGTCTCCTGGCCTTGTCGTGCACGCGCTTATCCCACCGTGCTTGGTCCTCGTCATATTTCTTCCGGAATGCACGTAATAGCTCATTGGCTCGACTCGCATGTGCTTGCATCTCCCACATCTGGTCCCGCAGTTGACAGTTCTCGGCACGTGCTTCAGCAAGCTGGGCCCGATAGGAGCGATGCCATGCGGCGACATCGGCAACATGCTTCTGCTTGTAGACATGGAACTGGTTTATTATGCTTTCAAAAACCCGAGCATATGTCGATAACAAGTTCGCATTGGCGTCTCGAGACTGCTTTGCACGATCGAGCGCTTCGGTCATAATGGATAGCATTGCCTCGAGGTTGGGTTCCTGGGCTGTGCGGTCGCAAACTCCGTTAGCTCCATTTTAAAAATCATCACAGTCCTCCTCACAACTCCTATTTGATAGAGCAGAATCATCAAGAAGCAGGAAAAACGCACCAAACAATTCGCCCGTTGCCTCCCCCAGAAGCTCCTCGTTGCCTCGTCCACGCTCGTGCGCTCGGTTCCTCACTCGGCCCAGACCAGACACAATCTCTTCCGTAACACGTCTATTCTCAGCGAGCTGACGTGATAGATCCTCGACCATGCCATAAATTAGATTGAGCTCAGCCTGGTGACCAGCAGGCGTTGGCCCAACGGCCATGGCATTAGCGGCCGCGGCAACGCCATTACCCTGCATGCTGCTGATGCCCCTGGGGTGAATAACTGGCTGCCTCCTATGTTAGATCGTGGAGAGAAAAAGCCGATGAAGTTTATGTACCGTTAGCCAAGGTATAGCTATCGATGGTTGACGCGACTCGCAGAATGGTAGTGGTGGTGGTTGTAGTTGTTGGGCGGATGCTCTGAAGGATGGACGGATTGTATGCAGTTGTCACGAATACCTACGTCACAGTATTCTACATAACACGTGTTAAGTACATAATCCAACCGTTCATGTAACTAAAGAGTTGTCGATTACCTTCATATACTGCATAATTGAATATGGCTACAGCCGGTGATTAACAGCAGGGTCTGCAGACAGCGATGACCTCACGAATAAACAAAATCTTACTTAGGCCCCAAAGATTTCAAAAGAGCCATGAAGGTATTTACCATGATATATGTCTAGTCGAAAGTTGGTGAAAGCCGGTGGGCAAGCACAACTATTCATTATCTGTCTGTACGGATGAAAGAATAACATGTAACTGCACAGATCATGGAGCAAACACTGTGAGGTTTTACCTACCCCTTCTTTCTTTCGCTTTCCGCGTCAAGAGCTTCGAGTTCGAGAAGACCCTGTGTCATCACCTCATCTAGTTGCACATGTACGATAGACTACTCGCCTGCTCTTGAATTGGATATCATATACCTACTTTCATGAAGTAAGACTAGCAAGAATCAACGACATGTAGGGCACACCCTGACTCTCTTTCTCAACACGTTGCCATTACCTTCGTTACCATGCACCCTGACCCCTTATCAAAATCAACACACAGTTAAGCAGCAACCCGAACGCCTCATAAGTTCAAAATCATTACGCCGCGGCGGCCGCCGAAGTGCGCTGAGGCTGTGAAGTTCCGCCTCTTCTCGATGTCGAAGCACCTGCACCAGGTCGAGCCAATGTGTACTTGGCAAACGCACGAGCCAGTGCCTTCTTGCAGCTGACCTTCTGACTGCCGACAAAACTCTCAACTGTGACGGCAATGGCGCGGTCAATATCCTGAGCCGAGCAGTATTCCGAAAGCCGCATTCGGCAGAAGGCTTCCGATATACGGATGATGGCTTCCAAATGACGAACCTATAGAGACTGTTAGCTAAATTGATTTCCAATCATACGTTGTCACTGGATGTATGAACGTACTGTGATGGGGTAAGCCCCCGTGGCAAGAGATTCACGACGCATATCCGCGAACAACCTGGCCACCTTATCCTCGTCCATATGTAGCAGCTTTGGTTGACAGTGTTCCCGTGCGTAAAGGATGTACTTCCGGAGAAGCGCTTGTGAAATCTCTCCTTCCTTCTCAGCCTCAGCTTGAGTGGGTTCGGCGTCCTTCTTTGGCCGCTCATCGTCTCCCTGGATAGTCGCATGGCTACGGCTGTGTGACTCCACGATGAAGCTGGCAAGTCGCTCGTCTTCGTCAGGGTCCACAGTATCCCGAATGACGCAAAGAATATCAAAACGAGACAAGATGGGCTCAGTGAGTTCCACGTTGGAGGAGAAGGGTATTGTGGAGTTGTAGCGGCCTCCTATAGGGTTGGCAGCAGCAATGATACCACACCGGGCTTGCAGAGTGGTAACAATACCGGCCTTGGATATGGAAATGGTCTGCTGTTCCATGGCTTCGTGGATGGATGTCCGATCTTGGTCGTTCATCTTGTCGAACTCGTCAATCAGACATGTGCCTTTGTCTGCCAAAACTAGAGCACCACCTTCAAGTGTCCATTCGCTGGTCAGAGGGTCTCGGCGAACACTGGCTGTTAGACCCACAGCAGAGGCACCCTGACCGGTAGCAAAAACGGCACGGTGGGCTGTTTTCTCAACGTACTTGAGAACCTGTGACTTAGCTGTACCTGGATCACCAAGCAGCAGGACGTTGATGTCGCCACGGACGTGATGGGAGCCTTTCGCGGTCTTTGCCACGCCACCGAAGAGAGATAAAGCGACGGCCGTTTTGATGTCGTTGTGGCCGTAGATACTCGGTGCAATGGAGTTGATGATCTTGTCGATAACCTGAGGGTCACGAGACAGTTGACGAATCTGTTGCCCGTCCTCCTCGGTCAACTTGAAACCGGCAAGCTGATCATGAGTCTTGACAATGTTGTTCGCCTCCAGGATAGTAGAGAAGACAGGGAATCCGTTACGATTGTTTAGTTGGGCATCGTAGCTGTTCCTGTAGATGCCAGTAACATCAATCTCCTCACCGGGCTTGGCTTTATCGATCAAATCCCAGAGTAGGATGACCTCACGTGTTCGAGGGAGACGACCGGCAGGTACCTTTCCAGGGGACTCTTGAAGGGTAATTTTTTGGTAGTTTCGGTAGATCGTCTTTTCGGAGTTGATAGTGAAGGGACCACGAGACTGGCAGTTCTGACAGTACTTGATCTTGACCTCGACGTTCGACTCTTGCTGGAACGGACCCAACGTCACGCCACACTTCGTACAGTCGAATTTGACGTAGTTGAGCTGGGGAAATACACCAGTACGCCGAGTCACAACGCCGTTGACTCTGACAAGACAGTTGAGGTGCGACTGTCTCAGCTGGCGAAGGGTATACTGAATAGGTAAATCGAGAATGCGGACGTGAATATCAGAATGAATACGCTGGTAGTCCGGGTAGTATAGCAGCACAACATCCATGGCGACTTGGTCGAAGAGGGCGAGCACTTCCTGAGGCGCATTGGCTACGAAGAAAGCGAGAATGGCTTTGGTATTGGCCATATGGTCATATGAGACCTCGAGAGACTCCGCGTTAACCTCACCCAGAGTCCTGATACGATTTCCGTAGACTGAATTGCCCCGCTCGTCGGTGTACTCTGTGAGAAATGCCTTGAATTCTCGCTTGATGGTACGCTGAACGGCAGGCTGACATACCCAGTCAGACACACTGGAGGCTTTGATGTCTCCTAATGCTTCCAGAGAAAGTTCCTCGGCCATAATATCCTGGTCCATGGCATCGTCGGGATCCTCGTCATAGTGGTGGCGCCGGCGCCGGGGTTGGGCAGTAAGGTCAATATCTCCATCCTCGTCTTCCCCGGGCAAGAAAGCTGACGGTCCACGTCTGCGAGCAACCTCACGGTCCCTGCGGTTCAATTGGGCCTCTAGTCGTCGCCGCGCACCAATATCAAGATCGGCATAATCACCTTCATCATCGATATCGATGCCTTCGTAGGCATCGTTTTCGTCCTTGTCTCTATAGTCTCGTTCGAAGCCCTCTGCGAAAAGGTCGACTTCATCTTCAGCCTGGTCATCGAGATCGTCTAGATCGTCGGGAATCTCGGCGTCATCCTCTATCTCGTCATCGTCATCGGCGCCATGAGACATATTAGGGGCGGGCGGTGACGAAGGCATGGGGCTGGAGGCAACCACAGAAGAAGAGGCATCGTGGCCGGTGCGTGACCGCTTGCGGCTTGACCGCGGGGGAGCACCGCGATTTGCAGAGGACATATTGTTTCGTAGAGGAGAATTGCTGGAAGTGTTAGATCAATTCGACCTCGGCCTTGATTGACTTGTACGTGGCGTGAACAGCACAAAAACCACAGAAGATAAGAAAATATAGACTTATCTACTTACTCCATGGTGAACAATACGCCGACTGGGTGGTCTGTATGAGTGATGAGGGGAGATGTAGGAAAAGGTTGAGATCTTTTCGGTTTCTGCAGGCAGAGAAGACTCGCGTGAGAATTTCAAGCCTGACTGATCGTGAGGGCCTTTCCCATAATTTCTTAGGTCGCGTACTAAACGCGTTAGAATCGCGAATGCGTTTTGAGCGCGTAAAGTGGCACTTGACCCGATTGGGCTAGGTCAGTGCTGGCTACCGGGCGCTAGTGCACACTAAGCAGCAGTTGCGCGCGCAGGTTTGTACCGTATCGAAGTTTTCGCTTCACACGGTGCAAGTGCCTCACGATGCTGTAACTCTTCCGTACGGATTGCACTTACCTGACATAGTGCTCATTATCTACACACTGTACTTTGTGAGTACACAACGCTACAAGCTGGAGTTCGCAAGAAGCTCGTACCTTGCAGGTATCTACACGACCCTCCAACTCAGGCAACTGCCCGCTAGCACTCAGTAAACCCCGGCACGCTTCGGGGACTCATTCGTCAACTTGAACCAAGCAACATCCCGATTCCTGAGCTTTCCAGAGTGGCATAATCCATTGCTTGTACACTTCCATCCCATATAGCTGTGGATCGCATCGCCCACTTGCACGAGTCCATTGCTTCTGAGATACGTATCAAAGCAACCTGACCAAGACCATGGCGCCGCCGCCGCCGGTTCCCGCAAGCCCGCGCGATGCGCCCGAGCTCGAGAATGACCATGACAAGAACAGCAACAACCACACTGACGACAATGGCAACGACAATAGCAACAGTAAGAACGAGTGCGAAGACAACAATGGCGCTTCTTCGTCTCGTCGCGACAGCATCTCCCAGATGTCAGAAGACTCCCAGACAGCGGCCGACTTTATCCGAGACCAGATGCAATTAGAGGCCGATGCTCGTGAGGCCTTGCCCTACGTATGTTGCCACTGCCACCGCTGTTGCTACAGCAGATTTGGGAGTGACTTAATGCGTGGTCTTCATTTGGCCAGTTCTCGCTAACGTTTGCTTCCGATGCTATACAGAGCTTCAAGAACTGTACCAAACCAATTGGCTCGCTGCGACAGAACGTATATGCCTGCCTCACCTGCAACCCGCCACCCGCAAACCTCGACGACTCGTCCGACGCCGCTGGAATCTGTTATTCGTGCTCTGTGCAGTGCCACGGCGAACACGAACTGGTAGAGATCTTCAAGAAGCGCGACTTCACCTGCGACTGCGGTACCACGCGCTTCAAGCCCGACCAGCCCTGCACCCTGCGCATCAACCCAGAGACCAACACTCGAGGTAATGTTCACTCCGAACAACCCAACGCTAGTAACAAGTACAACCAAAACTTCCGCAACCGCTTTTGCTCCTGTTCTGTAGACTATCAGCCTTATGAGCAGAAAGGTACTATGTTCCAATGCTTAGGACTAGGCGCGCACGAGACCGGCGGCTGTGGGGAGGATTGGTACCATCCTGGCTGCTTGGTCGGACAGGGCCCGAAATGGTATGAGAAGTTGCCCAAGCAGCACCGTGTCCCTCGCGGGTCTGATGCTTTAGCTTCGATATCCGAGGAACCAACCATCGTAGATGGTGATAATGAGCCGACAGACGCCTTTGACGCCCAGGAAGCCGACGAGGACGTGCCTTTACCTGAAGGCTTTCCAGGAGAAGACGATTTCGACCATCTTCTTTGCTACAAATGTGTCGAAGCATACCCGTGGATCAAGCGATATGCAGGGGCCCCCGGATTCTTACCGGCTGTCTTCCTGCGAAACCCTGACCAGGAAGCGGAAGAGGTGACAGCTACCAAGAAAAGGAAACTGGAAGAAGATCCTGCAGCCGCAAGCATTGAGCCGAAGCGTATAAAGAGTGAGTCTAAGGCGTCGGACTCGGACATTCCATCAGGAATTGTTACCTCAAACGGCGTCTCAACAGAAGTAACGGAAGATAAAGCAGGAGATGAGGGTCTTTCCAAGGCGACAGAATGCAAGTTGATGTCGTTGCCGCCTGCACCAAAGGGTGTCTTCTCACTCTTTGCCAAGGCCGATTTCCGCGAACACATGTGCCACTGTCCTTCATGCTTCCCTAACCTCGCACCTCACCCACAGCTACTCGAGGAGGAAGAAGAATACGAGCCATCACTGTCAAACTCCGAGGCCGGGGATGGTTCAACCCACGGTAGTGGCTCTCTCTACGAACGCGGTGAATCTGCGTTGAAAAATATCGATCGCGTTCGCGCGATCGAAGGTGTTATGGCGTATAACAATCTCAAAGAGAAGCTGAAGCCTTTTTTCCAAGAATTCGCCGAGAGTGGGAAAGCTATTGGAGCCGAGGACATCAAGGCGTATTTTGCAAAACTGCGAGGCGATGAAGCTGCCATCCAGCAGGCTAGTGACTCTGCCATGGAGGACCATCGTAAGGAGCAAAGCGGCTACTGAGGCACGTTGGGGGCCAGCAACGATCCGAACAAATTGTGGATTGGCTCGGAGAGTGTCTACTTTAACTTAATTACCGGCTTCTTCTTCTCTTACTTTCTATTCCGATGAGTTTTCTTTGTATTGATTAAACACAACTAATAGGTGCCGATTGGGTTTGCATGAGTTACAACATGAAAGGGGCAGGCGAGAGGTGGTTACGACGTTGGCGAAAGGAGGGGGACAGATATTATAGCGGACTTACTCGCTCATTTTATTGACCGATATTTCCTGAGAATCAATATAAAGAAGTTTCTAACTACTTATGATAAGTATTTTGTTGCCAGAATGTGTTGTTGTATAAGGCCGCACTTACACACTCCACACTCTGGCAAGTGTCGCTCTAGGTAGAGGCCCGGCATCATCGAGAGCATGCTGCAGGCCCAATCGCATCAAATTACTGGCCTCACCTCCAAGGTGCAAGGGCATCCTTAGTCGTTGTGCCTCCGTGACGGCCGTCTGTAATTGCCTAGCAACATCCTGAAGGCTCTCGCCCCCAACAGACATAGTCTTTGAACGAAACAAACCGATAACCTCCGGACCAATGTCTTCGAAGACTTTCGAACCGCCGGCTGCATTTACGCAGAGATCGAAGACCTGGTCCAGGTCAAGCCCGCATTGTTTTGCGAACGCCAACGACTCGGCCGTACCGCAGATATAAATACCCCTGAGCAGGCCGCGTACTAAAGTGAGCTTCCTCGTCTTGTCTTCCTCGGTCAATGGTACTTCAGAGCTTGATGTGCCTTCTGTGTAAAGTCTCAGCAAGCTGCTGTCATCATCCGCACCCCATCCCCGTCCAAGACTCGAGAAGTACACTTGCTCAGCTGTGCTCGTCATGGGCGCCGGAAAGCCCACTCTCTGCGCCTCTGAAGTGATTATGCCTGCATCCTTGAGTATAATGGCGATAGCGCTCGCAACGGGTTTGAACTCCGATAACATGCGCAGGCCTCGGTGTCCGAACATCCAAGCGGCGGCATCAGATTTCTGGATGCTGTTGTACGTATATTCGAGATCCAATCCTAAACGTTGGGCAAACCCCATGCCCTCGCTAGCAGCCAATATGTTCACGGCCGCGAGCACCTGATGCACCATCTTCATGTTACTACCCGCGCCGATTCCGCCCTTGATGATGTATAATTTAGAGGTGTCTGAAAGTTCCTGTAGTAGGAAACGCCCCTTTTCAAGGGCTTCGTCTGATGCACCCGCCATGATGGACAGCGTACCGTCAGCAGCTCGACTCGCACCACCGGAGACGGGGCAATCGACGAGAAGCACATCACCGCGCCCGTTTTCAGCGAGCTGGGCAGCGAGGCCCTGGACATAGGCGCACGAGACCGTTGAACAGAGCAACAGTGATGCGCCGTGAGATAACGCACTGAATGCTGAATTCTCGCCGTCGAAAATCACAGACTGAGCTTGCGCCGCTGTGGCCACCATGCAGACGACAAAGTCGTGGCCCCTGACGGCCTCGGCGGGTGTAGAGGCAACTTTCCCCCCAGCGGCACTGAATCGCTCTAATGTGGGTTGCCAGACGTCGAAGCCGGTTACTGAGTATCCTTGCTTGACGAGGTGGGTTGCCATGCCGAAACCCATAGCGCCGAGGCCGATGAAGGCAATGTCTGGTTTTGCGGTCGCGGCCATCGTTGGCTCTGAAAAGGACGAGTTGTCGATTGTTTTTCGATTATACGATGAAGGCGACAAGTTCTTTACTCTGACTGAGCAATGTCGTCTGGTATGAACTGCTTCACCTCGAATGATATTCTACGTATTGTTCTCGAGTCTTCTTGTGAACGCCGTGGTAATCATTGCTACCATCTTACATGACATAGCTCGAGCCGTTTCTTCCAGAGCACACCGAATTTATCCAGGCTTTTAGATGCCTAGCAGCCAGACAATGGTACAGTACAGGATTCGAGGAATGTCGAATGGAAGAACAGATCCGAGCTGACGCACGGAAAAAGAGGCATAGGAGAATCACTTATTCAACTCCAAACCGCCCGATTTCCAAGGAGCTCGGGATGACTGCAAACCGTTAGACGCAATGAAACGGGATACCATATTCAGAAAAGTCGACCGGCACCGTTACGGTTCTCTCTATAAATAGAGTACTACCCGGGATTCCGGGTTGACGGCTAAAAGGCCATGCGGCAGTCTCGCGATTAGAGGGAAAAAGCCGTGCCGAAGCCGGGTAAAATTACCCCGTAGTGCCATCCGTATCCAAGAAGTGCTTATACAGTCCGTACCCCTGTATTCGCATACGCGCTATCCCAGAGAATTTATATGCATTTCACGGGTTTATTCAATTTAAGGTCGGGTGGGGCTAGTAACTTAGACGATGTTTATGATGACTAATCAACATATATATTATAATAAAGTGTATGAATCACATAAAAGAGTTTAAGGAAAAACCACAGTAACAGTGACGGTGACGAGGGTAAAGTGACGACGAGATATTATGTAAAAAACACGGTTCGGTCGTTTTTTGAGAAAAAAAAAAACCACAAAGGAATGAGCGGACGCGTTATTGAGCAGTACACGAGGCCCTGCCAGGAGCCCCGCAGGGAAATTTTTTTAGGGGCCTTTTATATAGCCAGAAACACTTTATTGCCTTTGAAAGTAGGAAAGAATGGTGGTCTGATGGGAGTGACGGTGGATAGAGTCAATCATCTCACGTAGGGAGAGGATATGGGCTTGAGTGAAGGCTGGACTTGTGTCTGCGTAGTCAAGCAGTCTCAACAACGAAGCCACTGCCTCTTGAGAGGTTAATCCTGATGGTTGCTCGACCGCAGCCTCTTCCGTTGAAGGCTCAGGGACCCTTTCGTTGAAGTGATCCTCGACAACTCTTTCCAATACTTCGTCTGGAGTGACCGGCGGCTCCGGAGGAGCGTCCTCATCATCAGAGTTGAGCAACTCTTCTAATGTTAGCATATGTCGTACCATATGCGAAGCATCTTGATGCACTTGAACGAGATCTGGCGGTATCTGCTGACATTCCAACTCCACGCCTCCGTCACCTAACAGTGTTGACTTCCTCCAACAGTTTGCGATGGTCTCTGCTTTCAGGGTGGTGTAGTAGTGCTCGGAAATCCACCTCAACGCATGCCGAAGATTCATAATAGCGTCAATATCAGTATCCACGTTTCTGTTGATGTTTTGAGTGATGAACAGAAGAAAGCTTCGTTTGTAGTATGCCTTGAGAGTACGAATAATTCCCATGTCACAAGGCTGATACACTGAAGTGACGTTCGGAGGAAGGAAATCGATGATGATATTGCTTGGTGGAGGCGTCAACCGCACCGCTGCCACGTGTGCTGAAAAGTTATCCAATATAAGGAGGATTCGTTGTCCAGGCTTCGTTCTCGCAATGTGATCGTAGAATGCAGTGAGATACTCTTTGTGAGGGCCAGCACGCAGAGCCCGTGAACCACGGACCAGCACAGCGTGCGGCCTCACCATCGCGAGCCTCGCCGCC
>JAJFDK010000210.1:0-27257 GCA_028637775.1 Xylariaceae sp. X167
GACCGGACCGCAGCTGCCCCGGGCAATATCTGCAGATCTGTCGTGAATGCCTCTGGTGATGATCCTGAAAATGGTATTCCCTCTGGCAACGTCCGCAGATCTGTCGTGAATGCCACTGGGATGAATGTAGAAAGGGACCGGACCGCAGCTGCCCCGGGCAATATCTGCAGATCTGTCGTGAATGCCTCTGGTGATGATCCTGAAAATGGTATCCCCTCTGGCAACGTCCGCAGATCTGTCGTGAATGCCACGGGCGATAGATCCTACCTAGGTAGCTTGCCACCATGCCGAAGATCTGCATCAATACGTATATCCAATTGTTGAAATGAAATTTCCTACCCTTCTACTACCCCGATTTGTGGACTAGTGTGTTCTTATTATGTACTGTCGCGCAACGCAACATGCTATAGCACCAGGTAGTCACCGTTGTGTTGCGGTTCTCATTTTAGTAGCGAACTGTCTTCATACCTTCCTACCTAGGTACCTAGGTAAAACTACCTAGGTGGTATTGCCTTTTGAGAATTAGACCACACATGACTGTAGCGCTCTAGCAGATACCATAAGCTGCGATCTAGTGCTATAGCACGCCATGTCTCGCTATCACGAGCAGCTGTACAGCTTTAGCGCACTACCTGCTTAGGTAAATGTCGTCTTTAGGTGGGCTTGGCATACGTAGGCCCCTACCTACCTACCTAGGCCAGGCTACCCCCCGACGTCCCTACCTAGGCATGAATACCTACCTAATTACGTAGGTATCCCAACCCTCAACGCCGGCTTGCTAGGTAGTACTAATCTATATTCTGCACCCAAATCATCAATTCCATCGAGCATAGTACCATCATCATGGAAGCAGAAAGAAGTAAGCCTTGCCCATATATGTACCTATTGGGTACCTACTGAATTAACTTTCCAAGATGCGCAATCTATGAAGACAGCCTGGGAAACGGTATCAGCGACCTACGAGGTTGCGAGGACAAGATACCCAACGACACCCGTGGCACCTTCACTCAACTCCCTGGTCGGCGAGCCAGCAATCCGCGAACTTCGCTACGCGAAGAACAGCCTCAGACGGTGCGACTTTAACCTCCCGGCAACCCTTTCAAATGCCAATCGTAATTTGAGGGCCGCCCTACTCCAGGTCACAGGAGAGGCAGCAGCCGAGGGGGAAAGCTGCCTAAGGTGTAAGAACGGCCAAAACCTCTGGGATGTATGTGTGAAGGTGCCCGGGAGGTCATATTGTGCCGGATGCCTATACAACGGGCAAAAGACCCGCTGCTTTGGTACCTACCTTCCATCGTCTGACGCGTGTATTCAGGAAGGTAGCAGGACTGACTGTATCTCAGTTAACGATCCGTCGCGGCCATGCCGGCCAATATCTCGATTTCTGCCGCCCTCCAGCGCAGGCGCCAACCCCCGTGCATTTTTTTCCTCCCTGACGAGCGAGCAACGCGCCTGCGCAATCCTCGATTTCGAGGATCATATCCGAATCCTTCGCGAGGTCGAAGCAGAAGCCATGCCCAAGACAGGGGTCGAGTGTGGTGTGAGTAGCCCTACTACCTCCACTGCAGCCATCGGCCCTGCGAGTCAGACAGGAACCTTGGCAAGAAAGAGTGTCTATGATGTTCCTGACGATTAAAACAGTCGCCTTCGGGTAATAATGGGCCCAGTCTTGTTGACGCAGGCCACAAGCCTCATGACAACCAGGGCAGACATCCTTTGCCGACTCTCACACCGAAGCCAGCCAGCAGGAAGAGAACCAGAAGCTCGGTGTCACGGTCGAAACGTTCTTCAAGAGCCCGGTATCCCAGGACGTCAGTCATGGCACGCCTACATCAGGAGACCAGCACCAACACCCCTCGACTCTCACCTTCTATACTTCCAAGGAGCCAGTCCGACACCATCATGCGCGAGGAGCTCATAGACGAGATACGGGTACGATCTATGAGTGATTTTCCCGCGGACAGGCCGACCGAGGCATTGGGTGAAGATGTTGTTCAAACAGTTGTCGAGAACGTGACGGAGTACTTAGGCGAAGATTATCGCGTAGATGTACCCGGCTGGTTGTCTGGCGAGACTACCTGAGGTTATGGAATGTAGATATGGCCGGAACAAAAGAGGGCAGATATCAAGTCTCTTGAGACGCGGCATATACGTGTTTCTAGTTTTGTGCAATACCTAGGTAGAGAGCCTGTCTGTAGGTATGTTCTTGAGGGCACAATCATGCGTGCTCGCAATTATCTAGGCTATGCCATGCTATAGCACGCACGCACTCTACCTAGGTACCTATATAGGTACCTAGACATCAAGTCTCTTGAGACGCGGCATATACCTACGTGTTTCTAGTTTTGTGCAATACCTAGGCAGAGAGCCAGTAGGTATGTTCTTGAGGGCACAATCATGTGTGCTCGCAATCATCTAGGCTATGCCATGCTATAGCACGCACGCACTCTACCTACCTACCTATATACCTAGGTACCTAGGTAGATATCAAGTCTCTTGAGACGCGGCATATACCTACGTGTTTCTAGGTAGTTTTGTGCAATACCTAGGTAGAGAGCCTGTAGGTATGTTCTTGAGGGCACAATCATGCGTGCACGCAATCATCTAGGCTATGCCATGCTATAGCACGCACGCACTCTACCTACCTATATACCTAGGTAGGTACCTAATCAGCAATACGGGGTTGAAAGTACGCATTACGGACTACAACATTAGCAGTGAAATCGCGGTCTTTGTGTCCATGAATGGCTTAAGCAAAAGAAATGTGCAATACTGTGTTAGATTCAGGTCATCTTGTGGTCAAACGCGGCAGACTGGCAGAATGCCCATGGGCAGATGGGGAGATTCGTGGGTTTTTTTTGCCAGAACCTCTACAACTGCATTCAACACGGGAGTCGACCCACTTATACCCATTTTTAGGAGCTTTTGGCCGAATCCTGTGATCCGATTGGTCAGGCTACTCCCTAGATTTGAAGGGTTTATGGCAGGAGGCGTTGCAGTTGCTCGAACCACAAATTGGAGTCGTTTGGCAAGACCTACCTACCTAGGTAGGTAGGTACCACGAGACCACGGGATATCATAAAAACAAGAAGCTGGCCACTCCATGCCGCTTTCTCCTCCGTTGCGGAAACTGTTGAGACGCTTCCGCTCCTTATTCCAGTCTTCTTCCGATTCTGACGCGGCAAAGACCTTAAAAGACGCTGATATGGCTTCCTTTGTTGTCAAACGCCTACCTACCTACCTACCTACCTAGGTACTTTGAGGGTCGTGGAGGGCGTCGTTAATTGCGTCAAGTGAGTTACCACTCCGTAGAAAAACACTTTCCAGCTATCTCTCGCTTCCTCTGAGCGTCTTCCTCCTCATCTAAATCTCTGCGTTCACCATGACTAAGAAATCAGCGTCGAAGAAGGCTTCTCGTCGCCCCCCCCAAACCACATCGATCCTGACTGGGTCGTGACTGGCCGCATCACCCGCTCCACGGCTACAACATCGCGTGCGCCCCAGCGAGGTGCCCTCCAGCAGCCTTCCCCTCCCCCATCACCAATTATACATCCTCCAGAGTCTC
Source organism: Xylariaceae sp. X167 (assembly GCA_028637775.1). Classification (NCBI taxonomy): domain Eukaryota; kingdom Fungi; phylum Ascomycota; class Sordariomycetes; order Xylariales; family Xylariaceae; species Xylariaceae sp. X167. Next base: position 3,566 of record JAJFDK010000210.1, read on the forward strand.
CGACTAGCGCTGCATATGGTGGTGACGGTTACAGCAGGGAGGTTACACTCGTTCCTGACGCCGAAAGATTCAGGGACGGCGATGTCAGACCCCGTGGGAATCGCCAAACGTGGAGGTGAACGTGCGGCTTCTAAGGCAGACTGTTGATACGCAACAGGCAGCCTTGGATGCCCATGAAGACGTCGTCGACTGACAAGGCGAGGCTATAAACGCCTTGCAAGGAGAAGTCGCTCGTCTTCGTGCCGCCTCGTAAGTTACCCCGTGATGTTAACAAATTCGTAGGCTCACCTTCCCAAACAAGCAACCACGCCAACAGGCAACTCTCGGCTCTGACGCAGTGGGCAACCCGCCCGTCTGAGATCTGCCAATCGTTGCCACCGCCGCCTCCCCTCCTCCTGCCTCTGGCTTCGTTGCCTCCTCGTGTTGGCCATAAACCGCTTGCGGGAGCGAGGTCCTGCTCGTGGTGAAATTTGGGGCTAGATTCATTGGCCTTGCCTGCAGAGATAGATGTCGCATATACGGCATGTGCCGAGGTGCCTATGGTACACCAGCAAGTGCTGAGTCGCGTATTCTATCTCGAGAATCAAAATCCTCGCAGGAGACAACAATAGTTGTTCGTTTGGGGGAAGGGGAGTGTTGGCAAGCATGAAGATCTACTTGAAAAGTAGGTTTGCCACAGATTCGGGCACCCCATACCCCTATTCCGCTCGTCTGGTCTACCAACCGCCAGCATACAGGTTTGATTTACTCGTCTGGCAACGAATCTGTGCTTCGTCCCGTGTCGTGCCTCGTGCTGTCTACGATTAACAATTCGGGTCTTCGTTGATCACGTAGATAGGAGGGATTTGGACCTGTATTGATACGATTATTACATGTAAAGAATGGCATAGCGCGAGGCGCTTTGGAGACACCAGGCAGTCCGATTTGACCTGCCCCCGGGATCTCCAGACCGCCGGGCAAGTAGGAGCTTTGGGCAACTTGGATATATCCCCCGGATGGGTTAGAGTCCTGCAACAACGGCAACAACACATGACGAATCTAAAATATCACTCCATGCCTGCTATCTTGCCCAGGGGTTACATTCCGTAACCAATTCCATGACAGCGAGGCATTATTCAAGCCTCAAAAAATCAGTACATCTTTGTTCACTTGCGCCAACATGGTATAGAATTCAAACTCCTGGTCGAGAAACTTGCACAGTTTCTTTAACTCGTCAAGAAATAGGACAATCATGGCCGACCAAGCTTGGAAGAATCTGTCTCGATAGAGCAGGCGCGGACTAATCCTTCGTTCCAAGTTGCCACGGGTCTCCAAACTCTGGTATTCAATATCGTTAGTGACGGATAATCAACGGAAAGATGGTAAACTGACGCATTCGTGGGCAGTGATCAACGAGGCCCTGTCATAGGTTACTGAACGTAGCCAGACGATCTCGCGGTATCGCTGCTTGTACATCTCGATATCACTTCCAGTGTCAATCTGCCAGTACTTGAGGTGGAGGGACACGACATGCGTAAAAGCCTTCACTAGGTTCAGTTGAATACGAGCGACATACTCGCGGAAATCTGGCCGTGCGCGGTATTCGATCACGCCGTCCTCGTTGACCTGGGCTTGGAAGAGACTGCTCGTTGCCTCCAGAAGCTCGCGGACTCGGATCTCGTCAAAGGTCATTAAGGCGGGGACCTGTTGATCCGGCATCAGAGGTAGTCATCAAACCACGGTAAGGATCTTACGGGGCCGCAGTCAGTCGCCTGGCAGAAATCACAAGCCGAAGCACTGTTGCACTCGACCAAGAGTGGCTTGCCAAGGCCTGGCTTGAACGTCTTCACTGCCGCGTTATAGCAGGGCAAACAAGCCGGATGATGCGGCTTCTTCTCCTGAGCTTCCGCCATCGTATCTATGATGGCTGACGTGAGATTGAATATATTCTGGATGAAATTGAGTGGTTGTGAGGATGAAGAAGTTGTTGCTGCTGTTGTTGTAGAAGTGAAGAACGGAGAGTTCGGGACTGCACTTGAATAGTGGGTTTAGTGCCGTGTGGAGGGCAGGGCTTTTGGGTACGTACCTAAGGCATTACATTCTACCTACCTACCCTACAATCATCAACGATATCTCTGTTGAATGCTGGTGATTAATTGATATCGTGTGCATTGATGTTATCGTTCTTCTTGTTACCAGCTACCTATCCAACTTGTGTTCCCTGGCGCTTAACTACCTAATAGAATTCTTAACGAAATGACCATTACCCCTATCCACCTCCTTCAGCACTGCAGACGGCAAGTAAACAAAACCACGAACTATAAACAGGCATGTTATATATACTGCATGGCCTTCGAGAAGACTGCAAGACTCGTATACGTGTCAACTAGAAGGAGATGACATCGTCGTTGACGGTGCGCCGGGCCTCCTCAAAGAGTTCTTCCAGGGAGTACTTTTCCGCAATGGCTTTGACTTCCTTCACATAGTTGGTGCAAGCTTGCTTCCAGGGTCGGAACCCTTCGTCTCCAATAAGGAGTCGGGGGGCGACGGTTCTCTCGAATTCTTCACGCTCAGCCGTAGTCTAGGTAATTCACGTTAACGTCAGGTACCTAGTTAGTCGTGACAGATCTTCTACAGGACCTTCCCCAGGGTTAGGTACTTACGGCATTGATAGGTAGCATTTCCTTGCCCACTCTGGCACGGATATCTCGGATGTGAAGCTCTGCCATATACTTGGCAGTTGAAGTCGCTTTCTGAGCGGCGCTTCCTTTCAGGCTATAGATCTTTTTGTGCCTCGCGATCATCTTGATAAATGCCAAGACCAGTAGACGTTGCCCATGAGCGAGCTCCTGGCGGAATGCCAGAGGGGTGTCAAATTCAGGGCCGTCAGTTTGTCCCGATGATTCAGGTTCTGGGTCAAAGAGAGGCAAATCCGAGTGAAGATTAACAGACTCGGAGGAGGAAGATCCCAAGGAGACTTCAAAACGGCCATCATCCATCTGCTCGTCTTCCTCCCGCTCGTCTTCCTCCGGCTCGTCTTCCTCCGGCCCGTCTTCCTCCGGCTCGTCTTCCTCCGGCTCGTCTTCCTCCCACTCGTCTTCACTTTCATCTTCGTGCGCATTCTCAATTTGCAATTCTTCCATGTCTTGGATTTCTATATCATCGGAACGTCTCTGCCTGAACATCTGTTCTGACATACGCAAGAGCTCCACGACACGGAGCTCATCAAACTGAAGCATTGCTGGGACCTGTTCAAGATGTTAGTATAGGTAGTCGTTATACCTAGGTAGGTAAGACATCTTACGGCTTCACACGTCCCGCGTACCCCATTGCAGCCCATGCATGCTATAGAGGTGAGTGTGTTGAATCGGCAAGCAAGCCGGAGTGGTAGTCCTTTTGTAGGCACGAAGGCGTTCACGGCCTTCGTGTAGCAAGGCCGACAAGCCGTGCCTCCAGGGGGACCCATGGGCGATGGTCTGGTGCTGTCCATCCGTGCGTAAAAACTGTAGAAGACGAGAGGCATTCACTCTACAGCAAGCGTGGATGTGAGAATCTACCTAGTTAGGTAGTGCAGGAATCTCCGTATCCCGTGCGGATGTACCGGAAAAGAAAGATGAAGAGGATACCAACTCAGATGTCACCTTCTCAGTCAGAAAACTGGTGGATATATGGTTGTTGCTGCCCAAAAAAAGCTGTCCGTGGCCTTGATGCCGAAGTTGTTGATCTGGAGAATTCACGCACACGCAAGCAACACTTATAAGTGCAGCTAAGCATTATTTCGAGCCTCTCTATGAGCATAGTGACGCGACCTATGCCCACGCTTGCCTGTAATAGGCTAGGCTGCATAGTCTATATTCATATAATGCTATTATTGAGGGACGGGAATAGCAGTTTTCTGTATACGCGCATATCAGAAAACAACTGTCACATTTGTGTGCTATAGCACACGATAACATTCTCACACATGACGTTGCCAGCCAAGGTGGTGGCCAACATTTGCCCCATAAAACCCGGGCACTAAACCAGTTCTGGATAGCCCGCCCCTAAACCACACCTAGGTGCGTTGCGAACGGCGTGATTTAAACAGGTACCTAGTCGAGAGCGCGAAGATAACAGAACAGAACAGACAGAGTCACTACTACTGGCTGCAGGAGAGCGCATCTCGCAAGTACCGCTGCGGCTGGAAGTGGCGGCTTGGTTACATAGCCCGGGCGGGTGTTTTGCTTGATCCGTTTGATACGTAGTAGGCACGTAACATCCTGACATGACAGGTAATTGTAATTAGTCAGGAACTTCCGGGTCGAGCCTGCCATACGTGCCTGCACATTGTTAATTGCGATTGCGATTGCAATTGCCAATTGCCAACCCTTGCTTATGAGTGCATCATACCTGCCTTACGAATTAATATGTACAAGTTAATACCGGTCTTCCGTTTACTACCTACTTACTATCGCGGCTCGGCCTAGGAAGGTAGGTACGGATTACGGATTACGGAGCAGGGACAGGAGCTGGTTAGGTACCTGGTAGGTCTGCCTAGGCACATCTCTTCTTACGTATGTAGATTGCATCGCCACGACTCCCCTCAGCGCGCATCCTCACATGTCATTTTGCTCCTTCCGGACGACTGACTGGTTCTGGATGCCTTGAACCGGCACACATCGCAGTAAGGGGTTACGTATTGAAACGCGTCCTTAACTGCGTGCAACGGCGAAATATTGACAACTGCGCCGCACACTCGTCGGTCAACCGTTTTGCAGGCGTTATCTCGTAACCAGTCGTACACAAACATGAGGTGTTTCCGTATCGATATCACACACACTATCTACCGGTACTTGGGCTTCCGTCCGGATTAGCAGATGCTCACTCAGGTGTACGAAGACGGTACCTTGGGACTGAGGAATCTGGTACGCTAGCTGGCTGCCTGTACCTGGTGTGGATCTAAGTAGGAGCGCCAACGAGGAAGTGTACCTAGCGTGTACCTTTTATAGCATATCTACACGGCATTAGTACATACAGAGTTAGGTAGTTGATCACCTGGGCAGACGAGGTAAGCAATCCCAATCGATGATGACCCGTACGGCAGAGCAGAGCAGAGCAGTCTAGGTAGACATTCCTTCAAATCAGCCAGTTGCGGATTACAGATTACTGATGCAGACGACGATAAGACTTACGACAAACACTTCTGGTAATCTATGTATGTACGGATTTAGAGGCTGTGAGCGAACAAAGGACCTCGACATTGACGACGGGAAGCAAGGGAAGAGCCGTATTGCAAAGATGCATAAGGGCTATGCATATGCACGTATCCAGATAGAGCGTACTACTAAGGTATGCACGTCCGGCGGTGCACAGTGCCCTGCACAGCTAACGCCACCCCCCCAGGACATTGAACAAGCCGAGACCCACCAAATGGACGGATTGCGCTAAAAGGTGTACCGTGACGCTAGCGTAGTCCAGGTGGTCGAGGTTGTACCTGGCGCATTCGACCCGCCGCGAGTTTTGTCTCGCATCCCCACCATAGTCCAAACCGAACAGTCGCTGCAAAGCCACCGCCGCACCGCAGCAGCAGCAAACACACATAATTTGCCATCGCCATCCATCACCGCTCAGAGGATCTATATATCTTCCTTCCACCCGCGCCCTTCAACTTCTGAACTACTTACCAACTCAACACAACAACAACAACAACAACACACGATCATCCACAGTACTACGAAAGTATACCAACAACAATAACCAAGAATCACCGACTTTGATTGAAACTCCTCACTTATCAGAGTCGAAACAACAAAACAACAAGAAGCAGTCATCTTCCTCAATAATTACCGCACACACGCAAATATGGCCGAGTCACCTATATCTACAGCCGCCTCTGCTCCGGCCGATGCCAGCAAAAGCCCCATCTTCGAGCGCCGTGGCTCGTCCCGGTCGTCCCTCAGCTTGGACTTGTCTAGCATCCCGCCGCTAACACAGCCCACACAACCCACCAACACCCTCCTCATCACCAACCTGGACGATCTTGACATCTTCCGTCCCGACAACCTGCAAACGATCCGCCAATTGATTGAAGCGTCCGCTCCCATTTACACATGGTCGCCGTTGAAGTCCTTCCGTCGCATTGTTGTCTCCTTCCAAGACGAGCAGGCCGCCATCAAGGTCCGATCGATATGGGACGGAGAGGCCATCATGGGCGAGCGGTGTCGCGTCTACTTCGGCCAGCACACGCCCCTAGATCTGTTCAAGAGCAACCACCTTTCTCTGCCTGATGCGGGCAAGCTGTTCTTCATCAGCCCTCCGCCTTCGCCTCCCCACGGCTGGGAGATGCGCTTGGAGGATGCGCCCAACAAGATGGTTCACGCCGATGATCTGGCTGAGGCCCTTGCCAAGCTCCACCACCACCGCCGCCCTGCCGCTGCCGCTGACAACTCGCCCGTGTCTCCTACCGATGTCACTGCTGGCCGGACACGCAGCAGAAGCAGCACATTGATCTACCAGCCCCAGGAGCACGGCGGTAGCCCGAACCTGCCCGCCATCTCGGTCGATGACATGACGGATTCCCCGATGGGAACCCCGATGTTTGAGAGACCCATCCTGCACACCGCCCGGCCACCGGTCGAGCTAATGGAATGATTTCGGGCTTGTCATTGTACTTTTACTAGGGATATCGGGTTTTCTTTTGTAATGGGTATCGGGCGGGACTTGGCGTTACCGGAGGAAAAAGAATTTGGCTATAGCGGGTTTTTTCCTCCCTTGGGTTTGGGAGTCAATTACACAACTTTTTTTATCGGTTTACACACAGCATTTCGGCTATGCATTAGACCGGGCTGAGAGAAGATGGGACGAGCATCGCATTCGGATATCTCATGGTTAGAGTCCGTAATTCTCACGATGGTGCCGGGATGAATTAGCTAGAATGAGGCACCTCAACCGCCCAGGCATGAAACCATGGGACATGTAGTTGAGGCTTAGCAAAGAGAAATGATATCAGTTCATCCACGAAATCAATTGCAGAATCGTACTGTGACGTGCTTGTATCGGCGCAAAGCCAATAATAGAAGAAGCAGTGGTCACGAAACGGAGCGCCCGCACTAACGTCTGATACCCGCACCAAACGGCAAGACCGGCGAGAACGGGGAACAAGACCAAAAATAGCAAGGCCGTGTGTTCGGGGCCCAGTCTGCGGGCGCCGGAGCCGCCGGTGGCAACGACACCTCGTTCCGTGGACGGCCTGTGGAACTCCGGCAGGTATTTCAGGGGGAACGTGCTCGTGTAGCCCAGGGCCCCTTTTGATTTGTCGTGTAATAAGACATTGTAGAACATTTGGCGGACGACCTGTGGAGTTATGTCTTGTTATCACCACCAATCATACTAACTGGGAGAGAGATAAAGGGGTAGAAGAAAAGGAGGTCAACTTACATTAATGTTATGCCGATCAAGCACCTCGAAACTCCGATTCAAGTACGCCGTCGCCATGAAAAACAAACACTGCCCCAACACCAGCAAGAAGTAATACGCACTCGGCCTCTCGATATCGAGCTCCTTCGCCAACTGGGGGCCGTTCAACCAATACGTCTGCGCGCACAGGAACCCGCGCGACATATACGCCGGCGCCTGACCCTGTAATCCCGTGATGATGTTATTCGCCAGATCCGCGGATGCCTTTGACGGCCGGATCTCCGATCGACCCAGGGACTGTAACATGCGCATCGCGGACTCCGGCGTCGCCATCCACTCATGCGGCGTCCCCATAAGATACGCAACGTACCGCCATAACGCGATATAATCCAGAATTTCCTGCTGCCGGAGATAGATGCCCTGGCGCGGGAGTCCGATATAGATAATCGCGACCGAGAACACGCTTATGGTGCCCAGACTGTCCAGGTCGTTGATGGGCGCACCGTACGCGGCTATGTCGTAGTATGCCGGTTTTTGGGTTGCCATGTGCAGTATGCGTCGCCGCACGCGCGCATGCAGCAGGCGGATACGCACAGAGTCCGCGAAGCCGTCGCCGCCGGGTTTGATGGAGCGCAGGTCCCGATGCACGTTGAGTGTGTGCTGGGTTGTTTCGAGGAGGCGGCGGCGCACGACTTTGACATCGAAGCCGCCTGTGCGGGCGAGGGTTTCGACGGTTCGGGCGCTGCCCATGCCGCCGAGGAGGGAGAGGAAGGTTAACTTTGGTTGTGTGTTAGTGATGTGGTTGTGTTGATGGGTTGGGGTGTTGAATTACGGCGCTGATCACGGGCCCGCCGTACCGGAAGAAGACCTTTTGCCCCCTTTCGATCTGTGCCCAGTCTACCCACTCCGGCACGGTGTTCACTTCGGTCCAGAGACGGCCGATCGTCTCGTCTCGGGAGGCGTACTTGCGGATCTGGGAATAGAGATCCCATCGTGCCTTTTCGGCAGACGTTGGTTCCGTGTCTGTTTTGACCCTGACGGGACTGGGTGGCACTATCTCCTCTAATCTCGCTACTGCTTCCGTTGCGAGGGTGTCGTAGGAGTAGATGAGCGGTTTCAGCTGCTTTGGTGTGAGATGGTCTTTTGTCCACTGGAACTTGTAGCCCCAGCATTCCTGCCAGGAGCCGTCGACGGGGTGATCTTGGTTAGAGGGAAACATATTCACGCATCGAGAAAAATGTCTAGATCGGAGAAAAGCAGAGGATGGCAGCCTCTTGCTTGATGTGAACACATATATTATTGGGAATAAACTACATGATTGCCCCGGTGGTTCCAGCTTTCTCATCTTCCAGTCTTTTTGAGTTTGGCCGGCGTCGTGATGATATGATAGTATGTAGTAATCGCCTGGCATGTGAACTAGAGTCTCGCCATGTTGGTCTCTTATTAATCAGGGGGCTTGTTTACCCGGGGAACCTCGTTCACTTCGCAAGAAACGGCGCCGTATTGCTACTCGCATACTTTAGACCACTTAATACCCTGCTATACTGCGCCAATCAATCCGTAGAGGGTATTTCATGCTCGTATATGCTGTCTTTCACTTCGCTGATGGCAGGGGGGACCATGAAGGAACTTATACAAATATGTCTCCGGTGAGCAATCATCAATATGTTATGCTCGTATACGGGTACGTCCTAAGGCGGATCCTGTTCGGCCCAGAGCTCGGTCCAGAGTGCCGGGATAGACGGAATACTTGCGGTTTACGGAATAGGCAGTTGCGGAATGCCGGTGATCACGGAGCACGGAAAGAAACTTGGCGTTCCCGGTATTCCGTACAGTACGTCGCACTATGAAAGCATCAGCACGCTAGTGCAGCTTTGCAGGGTACGTACTTCGTACAGCAACGGCCCGGTATCGATAACGCAAAGCGGGGCCTCCAGGCCATCCAATTCAAGCTGCTTAACCCCGGTAGAAATATATTGCTAGCTTACCTCATATCATTCTTTCCTGGGTTGGAGCTATCTGAAAATCTTCATCGTCACTTCACGCGTCAACATCCGTCCACCTCGTTCCGTCACCAGCGCCCCGCCATGGCTTGTGCTTGCCGAACGAAGTCTCTGAGCATCTTTGTGCAGAGCCTCACGGATCTCCGCGTCGTGAGATCCGCCCAACTCAATCATTTCAGCCTGCTCGTTACCCGTCCCCACGCGCAAGCTCGCCATTCTACGAGGCTATTCAGTTCTACACCGGCTGCCTACTATCCGAGAAAGAGAGTGGGCAGAATCATCCAAAATGTGGAAGAAGCAAAGTCTGAGGAGGTAGAGGCCACAGAAGAAGAGGTGGCGGAAGCCAGCACCGTGGAAGCGAGTGCCGTGGAAGCCAACGTAGTGGAAGACAGCGTTGTGGATGAAAAGCCTCTGGAAGAGGCCAATGCATCCGAATCCACGGCAGCCGAGACGGTAGTTGAGGAACCCATCCAGCCCGCTCCTGTTGTGTTACAGGTGGCCTCTGAGAACGAGTTGGCAGAGGCGAAGTCCGACGGAGCTATTTTCGAGTTCAACCCGGATAACATCGACTCGCTCATTGCGGGCCTAAAACAGGCCACAATTGATGCAAACAGACCTGAACTTGAATACATCGATCCGGAAGCGCATACGCAATCCGAAGAGTCACGAAGGCCCAAGCCACCAGTCGGACCAAGCCAGCTGAAGAGACTCAAGTTGGAAAAAGACGAAACCAAATCCAACAAAGGAGAGGAGCCGCAGCCTAGATTCAAAGAACACTGGCAGGCCCAGAAGGCAGCTTTGAAGGAGAAGTTCCCCGAGGGCTGGAACCCGCGCAAACGTCTGTCGCCCGACGCCCTGGATGGTATCCGAGCCCTGAATGCGCAGTTTCCCCATCACTACACGTTGCCGGTGCTCGCGGAACATTTTAAGACGTCACCTGAAGCCATTCGACGTATCCTCAAGAGCAAATGGAGGGCGAGCGAAGATGAAGAAATGGACCGTCAGGAGCGCTGGTTCAAACGTGGTATGAAGATTTGGAGCAACATGGCGGAGCTTGGTATCAAGCCGCCACGCAAATGGCGTCAAGAGGGTGTTGTTCGAGATCCTCGCTTTAACCAGAAGAAGGGCCCTCGAACCGAGTATCCTTATGTGCGCGGAGAGAGCGCGTCACGGAAGCTATCTGGTAGTCTCTTGTGAGATGCTCGCGTCTTATCATCTGAGACAGATACCCCGGAAATTCCCAGTGGTTTTGGGCGTAGCCTTGAAGAGATATGGATTGGGGATCTCCACAACCAAGCCTACGATATACACACCTGATCCTTGAATTTCTGCCTATGCCATGGTAGATTGTCGGTGAATCGTGAGGCGTTATGGGCGGATACATTCTGCCCCAACGGGCGTGATGCATTTCGTTGCGAAGTGACGTGTTTGTTATTCACATACCTGGGTGACAGACAATGTTGCTGCGTCCAGAAGCTCGAGTTGTACGATAGGGATCATGATACGATACGTTACGAGTGCAGTACGCAGCACGCAGAATGTATGCGAGATGGATGGGTGGGCGTTTTGTTATGTACTTACACCATTACCGTTACAAGAGTCGGTGTGTGAAGTGCAACGGCTGGAGAAAAAATAAAACATCTAGACTTGCTATACATAGCCACACAACGGTCAGGTAGTATGTAATAAGCAATAAAAAGTGAACATCAACCTGCTAACACAGTATCTTCGATACAGAACGGCAGAACGGGGGGGAGATCCATAGTGTATATTTTCTTCAGCCCTCATACGGATCTTGTACGCTAGGTCGTCGTCGGTCAACTAACGAGCCTAGCGCGCCAGCGTAAAATTGAAGCGGTCTAGCGTATTACAGAATAAGTGGGCGTATTTGCCGAAGCCGGACCAATGCTAAGCCAGGAGAGACGCTGGGAAAAGGGAAAAAGGGAAAATTGATGGGGCCTTGACGTTTTTGGTTGCTGTCCCAGTACCTAGTCGGAATTAATCCGTAGCTAAAATCGAAAATTCCACGTGTTGGAAAGTGGCTTCCCTGGCAGGTAATCAATTTTTACGGTTGGATATTCAATTCATGAGGGAATGTAATTTCTGTTGCCCCGGCGACAGGATGAGCCGACGAACATGGGAAAACGGACTAGGTAGTACGGAAAGGTAGTAAATCCGTAAGTCCTGCGTAACGCCTGATTAAAGCGTATCTGGTGACCCGTGACAGCGGCCAGCGTTACGTGGGCGCGAAGACGTACAAAGCATGACCGTACGAGTACTTACTACTCCGTATGACCTTCCGTATGAGCATCCATAGGCTGAGGATGGGTGATAGGCAGGCCCGACCCTTTTTTGACCTGCAGCTGGCGGCTTTGAGGATCATGGGTCTAAAATTGACGGCGGCATCTGCTATCTCCCTCCATCGTCATTGGATCTGGGAAACGGGGGGCGGCTCCACCATCAGCTCAACCCCCCTATCACGTTCGACGCCGGCATGCAGGCTGGGCAAAACCTGGGCGAGCCTGCAAACGAAGGCAACATAAAAAGACGGCATTGCAGCGGTCTATCGGTTGGTCGCCTGTCTGTCGCAATACTGTGCAGAATTATGTACATATGCAACTGTTGTGAGATGGTCCATGGACCTGGTGACAAGTTAGTGACCAACAATGGGTAATCCAATCCGTACTCGTACGCAGTACGGGCGCTTCGTTGCTCGCGTTCCCGTCGCTTTCCCTGCTGACCGAATAACACGTCTGGTTCTCTGAGGTGAACGGGCCGGCCGGGCTGTCCCAAATTCCTGGACGGCGCCAAGACCCCTTCATACAGTACGAATACGGGCCTCATCAAACGGTATTTCCTAGCGGCTCGCAGCTAATAAACGACTCTTCAGCCACTAGGCCCACTGCAGCTTCGGCATCCCCCCCCCCCCCCCTACTACCTACCCAGGCAGTACCCAGACACTACCCAGGCACTACCATCGCGACTGGGTATGCAGAGCCATGCTGTCGCACACGGTGGTTGTGGGCTTGGCTGTGCATGTAAGTGATTTGGACCACGACGAATGCAGGTACGAAGTACGGATCTACGAAGTACCTAGCTATACATGACTGCTACCTCACGACGTAGGTACGGAGGGCTGCTAATGTGAGTTATCTCTCTCACACGCACAGGCATAGCGCTAGAAGTATTATTCCGTACTTAATATGTACTTTCTTATACCCGCGGTCCGTACTTGCCTGAGACTGGACTCGCTGTCTCTGCTGCGTAATTCGTTATTCGTACTTCGTACTTCGTACCTTCCGTGCCTTCACACGCCAGAAGAATACCTCGTACCTTCCGTCCTTACCACTCGAGATCCCGTCTCTTCTCTGCCTTGCCTTCTGTCTTTCCTTTTGCTCATTTTTCCTCGTTCCCTTCTTTTCGTTCTCTCCCCTATTCCGTATCTTCGCCGTCTCTCTCTGCCACCCTCTGGCCCTCTGTCTCCCTCTTTCTCTCACCCCTCTTCTGTCAGAATACACCCTGTTCCTTTCGCGTCAATCATTGTAAGTAAGGAACCAAGTCACCTACGTTACGCTGCAATGAGTTGGCCGTGAGAAGCTGGACCGACCCGAACCGCCTGATTTGCCTGGGTGATTTGACTGATTGACGATCTCTCAGCATCTAGATTAGGTATCATTGCTTACCTGCCTTGACATATTTCATATTATTCGTTCTTTATTCATCCTTCTTTATTCGTTCTTCTATACCTGACCTCCACCCCCATCCTACGGAACGCCTGCTTCGTACCGCACCGCACCGCACCACCTTCACCTTGCCTTCGCTCAATTGAAGCTATGCCCGCCTTGCAGTAGCTTCAACAAACAACACATACATCCCGGTGCCTATCTCGGGTAGTCAAGCCGTTCTCTCTCTCACTCTCTTTCACAAAAATAAAAATTCTCACAAACTAAAAAGGAAGAAAAAAATAACTACCTGAGACTAAAAAAAAAGAAGCCGGCTCTCATCCTTCTCGGCTTGCGTTTTCCATCATATGATATCGAAGACTGGGTTACTCATATCCATGCCGCCTCCCTTGCTTATTACCGAGCGCCGTAGTATGTTCAGTGTCATTTGAACTTGTCTCGCACATAACCGTGATCATACTACTTTGACTTCTCTCCTTCCAGTCCATGGCAATAAGATGGCCTGTACTCCTTCTCACCGGCTGAGGGTGACATCTGCAAGTTCGCCTTTCGCTCCACGCTCCTCCCGATCCCCTCATCGTGGCCAATCCCACCCGCAAAGTGACTCGCGACTCTCTCTGAGACGCGTCATTGGTACTACCTGTGTGTCGCCCACTGGTTTCGACGCCGTTCAATCTTCCTTCGCCTACATCGCTGGTGGTGCTGTTGTCGTGGTGGATCTCGATGGCGACAAATACGGACAGCGTTTCTTCCGAGCGCGCCCAACGGCGGTCCCCGTCTACAACACCCCCGCACTTCCCTACTCTACCTCGGCACCGTCCACCCCGAAAGCAAACGACAGTCGGAACAGGATTTCGCTTCGCGACTCTACCTTTGGCTCGTCCGATTTAGGAGAATCCCATACTGGCAAGACCTGGACGAGTCGAGAACGTATCAAGGCTGCCACGTGCCTGGGCTTGAGCAAAGATGGGAGGTTTCTGGCCGTCGGCGAAACAGGTTACGCACCGCGAGTCCTTATTTACAGCCTGGAAGACTGCTCATCCGACACTCCGCTTGTCTCTATTAGCGAACACGCCTACGGTGTCAAGGCGGTTGCGTGGTCTCCCGATTCCAAGTTTCTTGCCTCCCTCGGATCATCAAACGACGGCTTTCTATACGTGTGGAGGATAGACCCGAGAACCGGTGCGGCCAAGTTATTCCAGCAGAACCGATGCACGACCTACATCAAGGGGATGTTCTGGATGGGCAATAACCTCATTACTCTGGGCGTGCGTCATGTGAAGATCTGGCGCATCGATGAGGTACAGACGTCGACTCCAGGGAAGCAGAAAATGATTGGAGACTCAACGCCCTCCTCTACGCTCCCACGAAAGACACTGCCCGGCAGGAATGTTCTCCTTGGCGACATGATCGAGGCGACATTTGCATGCGCTGCTGCCATTGATGAGACGAGGGCCATCATTTGTTCGGAAACGGGAGATGTGTGCTTATTAGATGGCGTCGACAAGCAGAGCAAGTTGACACATATCCTCGAAAGTGGTTTTGTAACAACATGTGTTGCCATCCGCAATAATCTCATCTACATTGGTGGCAAGTCGGGTAGTTTAGCCACGCTCGACCTGGAATCCTTCTTGACCGGTTCCGCGACCTGTCTCCGGACATCTACAGAGGCCGCTGTAGGTACTGGTGTGCTTGCTCTGGGATTTTTGGAGGATAGGATGGTCACAGTCGACAGTAAACGCTCCATTGACATATGGAATGAAAACCACATACCCGGGCCCACTGGACTTGAATCCATGGCCATCCCGATACCAGGACGCGGCGACGCTGTTATGGGCGTCGGAAGCCTTTCTCCGTCGAATGTAACCGGCGCTCAGTTCTACACTTGGTCTCCGTCAGGTCAAGTGTTCTTATGGTCTACTGAGGGCATCATTATATCATCTTTCCAGGTACCTTTAGATGAGGCTTACTTTGAAAACGAGCCTGAATTAGTGAACCAACTCATCACAATTCGTGCCACTGTGGACGGCAAATACTTTATTGCCGGCGATAAGTTGGGTTTCGTCAAAGTGGTTGACTTCTTAACAAAGCAATGCGTGTCTTCTATGAAAGCGCACGCTTTTGATTGTCAATTTGTCACGATCTATCAAGATGAATCGAATCTCCTCATAGCATCCTGCGGCCGTGATCGCACGACTCAGTTATTTCACCAGTTGAAAACCGGTGAATTTGAGCATTTCCAGACCCTCGAGTTCTCCGCTAGAGTCTGCCAGGTTTTGATACCGTCAACCACCAAAATCATTACCTGCTCGCTAGACAGAACGGTACAAGTACACGATATCATCACAAAAGATGAAGACTCTGAAGCTATGGCCGCGATTCCCTCCCGAACGCTATCCTTGAAAGCTTCACCCATGTCTATGGTCATGAGCCCCGATGGAAAGACTCTATTCGTATCCCAGGTCGACCGTTCTGTTTCTTTATTCGACTTGGAAACTGGCAAACTTTCGAGCTCATTCAAATGCCTGGACGGAAGCAGCTCCGATTCTGTTATCCTCGATTGCCTTACAATCCGTCCGGCGACCGACAAGGAACCAGCAGTGCTTTTGGGTCTCTCGAACACTGATAAGTCAATTCGAATGTACGATACCGAAACCGGCAGTTTTCTGGCCAGAGAATGGGGCCATACCGAGGCAATACACGGGGTTGCCATTATTGAAGAAGACGAGTCGAACCGAAAAGCTGTTAGCGTTGGTTCTGACGGGACTATCATGATCTGGGAGATGGACTTGCTAGACAGGGGTTGGGATTCCATTACTCGTGAGGTCTCACCCATCAAAGATGCCCCTACTTCCACCACACAACCAATACTGAGACGGGTTCTATCCAAAGCTGAACTCGCCGAGTTTCAACGTCCTGTGGCATCACCACATGTTCTGTCCAAGAAGCGGTCAAACCACAACCTGCCTCCTCTAACCGCGACCAAAACACCTGTAGGTGGACAGCAATCCAATCCAATTCCCATCGTTGTCGAGGATACACCATCGCGGCGACCAAATCGCACTCCATCGAATAGCCCTCCAGATAGCCCCAAAACCAAGGCACACCGACGTCCTTCAGTCACGGCAGCACACGCGGCGAGGAAAAAGACCAGCAGTGGTAATTTGAAGTCATATGGGTCTCTCAACGTATCCACAGAGCAGGCCTGCCGTACCCTGCGTTCATATCGGAAAAAGCTTGCTTCCAGCGAGCCCATTAGTCAGGCCGCTCTGGCTGAACTTGATCAAGAACTTCGCCTCACGGCAGTCGCTGTTGGAGATCGAGCGATGAGAAGCAAATTTATTAGCGACACTATGCTTCACGGTCTCCTGGACCAGTACTCAGAACGATTAGTATCACTATTGGACGAGAAACTCCGCCTTGGTGAACATCGACGACCGTCGGATCACGAGACGGATTCTGCTGCTGATAAGCGCCCCGGATCGTCGGGAACCGGGTCCAGTAACGCCTCGACATAAACATACGTTCATTTCGATTTTATCTTTGTCGCTTGCAATATCTATCGGGGAGCTGTGGACAGATCTACATCACTGGGGTTACCATGGGTTGAGAGAGACAGGTGGGGAAGGGAGGGGAGGGGGGATATCGAGACGGTTGTTCACAATCGAACCGCTTTGGGGGCGTCTGGACTGTTTGCTCTGGTTACTTTTATTCTTGCCCGTGGTGTTAACATGTAATACGTTTCACCCGGAGCACGTCTGTCTAGGGGTTACAGACTACAAAATGAATTGGCGTTGCGTGTTCACTTATTTCACATTGAGGGGTGAGGGAGGAAAGAGTTGTCAGATCAAGAAGTTGAAAAACTGACTGGAACTTTTACTTATTTGATACCATTGATCAAATCAGAGCCTACCTAAGGGGAGGGAAATTAGGAAAAACTAGGAAATTCAAACGGACTGGGTCTGGGACAGAGGGGGAGTTTTGCGTTGGACCCTTGGAGTTCAACTACTTCATTACATGGAAACGCCTGCGTTGAAAGTGAGGCTGCCTGGAGGATAGGCGGCCTTGCTTGCTTACTTGACTTAAGTACCTAGAGTACGCAAATCCGACTCAACTTCTTCAGACAACTTTGATATCGTGACTGTGATATGACACTCCAGATATTTGTAAACATAGTAGATATCGGGCCATGATGATATCCGTCACGTTTCCATTGGCATTGCATTGCTTCTCATGCTACAAGTACAACAGAAACAACTATTTACATAGTTCCGGGCTTCTTCCCTCTCACTCTCTTGTTCTCTCTCACATATATGTAAGTTGGATATAATGATGATAAAAATGACACTATTTCTCCTGCCTCTCCTATTTCGAGCATCTACCGTATCCAATTCAGTTTAGCACGTGAAGAGAGAAAGGGAAGGGAAAAGGACCGCCTCACCCACCCCGTCTGTGTTATCTTATCTCGTTATGGATATTGTTCTCTCTAGGTATCCATCTTCGTATACCTGAACCCCTCTCATAGTTTCATTACACGTACATCTGGTCGGGGCTTTCGTTCCTTCGTGACCGACGTTAAATTCTAAGGCCCTCGTCGAGCGCCTCGTCTCGTTCGAGACGCTCTAGGCCGTTACAGACGGCGCCGTAGACGCGCAGGGGAACTGCGACTTCGAAACTCTCACACCCCATGGTTTCGGCAGGGAGGAAGATGAGACCGCCCCGATTCGTCCGGGATACCTCTTCTAATAGGGGACGAGGCTCGTTGGTTGTTTCTTGGTCATCCTGGTCTTCGCCAGATGCGGTGCAGGAGACTACGAACTCGATTCGTATCTTCCACTCAAGACTCAGGCCGCTGGTCACAAATTCCGGCGTCGCGGTAATGGGTATAGTGGGGTTGAAGACGACACGACGGGTGAAGAGCGTAGCTTCGGAGGAACTCGCGTATACCTTACGAGTGACGCGATGTATGCTCGCTTCGCTGCGTATAGCCAGGGACGGGTCTACGCGCTCGCTACTTTCGAGCACGGCGTGGACAGCATAGCATGGGATCTCAGCCCGGCTGAAATCAATGACCATGCTAACGGTCTCGCCGAGACGATAAGAGGGACGCGCCAACATGACGACACCCACGCGCTGGCCGTTACGTGCGATCTCGAAACGGTTATTGCTCTGGCCTGATTCGGATGTCATGTTCGAACGAAGGATCGCCAAGTCGATCGCTTGCTTAGCAGTGGTAACGCCTTCAACCGAGGAGCGACGAGAGGGCTCTGCGGTTGCTGTTGGTGAAGTGAGACCCAAACCATTGTGTGGATGGTCCAGAAGTCCGTTAACGTAGCTTAAGAAGTCATCTACATTTGGGTTAGGTCCATTATGCTTAACCTGTTTCTGCAATGCTGATGGGTTCGGCGTCTTTTCCTGTGGTTGAACTTTTGCTTGATCGCGAAGTATGATGTAGGGAGATAGTAAGTCGTGACCGAGAATCTCCCCGTAGCTGTTCACGCTTCCAAGAACTCTGAAGGGGATATCGACGGAGCGGACTTGCTGTTCCTTAGCACCCCCGGCTCGCTGCGTACCAACAATCAAGCTGTATGTTATCTTGATGGCCTTCCCTCGGTGTGTCGGTGGAAGTCCCTTTGGTAACTTGAAGGAATATTCGTATGTCCTACTTTCTCCTGGGCCCAGCTGTAGATCCACGAATAAGATCGATTGAGGCGTAGACAAGAGAGGAATAGACTTCGAGCTTGCCGCGCCTCGCATGTCTTTGATGCTGCTGAATTCACTCCCGCCGAGTAATTCTCCGATAGAATTACCGAGGCCACCCCATCCAAAACCAGTCAAGAAACCGCCGGATCTCCTTGATGACTCGACTCCAATCACACCACCACCTTGTCCACCTAGGATGGCTTTTCGCTTGACGGCCTCGAAAGGGCCTATGTTGACAAGCGATCCATCTAACGTGAACGAGCCTTGTACCTGGGCATAGCCCATCATCAAAGACTCCGGTAGCCTTGCTACACCAATGCCAGACATGGCAGAGTTTCGGCGCAGGTGAGAGGGTGCTCGCCCGCCGTAAAATGGGTGGGTGACGTATTCCGAAGCCAGAGTTTCTGACGAATTATTGCTCAAAGAGTAGAATTCGCCACTACTCCTGGGCGTCCCGCCTGCCATACTCGTGGTGGACAAGATTCTCGCGACTGGTGCTACATGCTCGGAAATCGTAGGTATCGTATCCTTCGAACGGACAGGTAGAGCGACTTGCGGGGTTTCAGCGGTCGGCGTGGCATTAGGGTCTTCTGGGTGAAGCCTAGAAGCATCGGGAATGCTAGCTGTTGAAGAAGAAGGTCCTGGGGTCATGGGAAACTTGAAGTCCGGCATGGGCCTTGTGACTTTTCCCCTTGGGGGCGACTTGGTAAGGCTAGGAGTATAGGAACTTGCCGAAGTTCCTGGACGCTGATTGATGTCATGATTCGAGGGAGGGAATGAATGGTTGTTAAACATAGGGGACGCATCGGATCCAAACGGCGAGCGGCGCGGCAGCACTGCCGATTGAGGCGTGTTCGTTAAACCTGTGTGTGGAACAATATGAAGACTGGAAGATCGGCCGTGGCCGCGGGCAGAGTGTCTCGGCGCCGAGACGTGGTTATATACGGGGTCATCGATGCTAGCATTGGAGCCTATAGATACGATGGAGAGTGATCGTTTGTGAGTATCGCTAGAACCAGCGGTCTGCAGGGGAGCTGGCGGCTGAAGAGGGGGGCCCCATTGGTGAATGTTGCCCCTAAGGCGCGAGCTTGCGGGCGTCACGTTGAGG
Organism: Xylariaceae sp. X167; assembly: GCA_028637775.1. Lineage (NCBI taxonomy): Eukaryota > Fungi > Ascomycota > Sordariomycetes > Xylariales > Xylariaceae > Xylariaceae sp. X167. The sequence goes on from JAJFDK010000210.1 coordinate 23,437, forward strand.
GACAGGGTTGAACGGTGACTGCGGTTGAAAGCGGGGGGGATTAGGCCATTGCTGTTAGACTTTGCTCGGGGACTTAAGAGCGGCGAAGACTGTCTCTGCTGTCGCTCGGCGCGCGGTGATGACAGCGGAGGTTGGCGTTGGTTGATCGATGTCGGCGTCGTGGCCGGAGCGGGAGCTGACCCCAGTCGGCTGTGGCCGGGGGCGACGTTCTTGAAGGTGATGTGGCATTTCAGCTCCTCCCCGGCAAATATGGTCTGGTCATCCCATTTTATGAAGACGCGGATGTTGGTCGAGCGTCCTTCGGGCGGCATGGTGACACTCCTTCAGGGGAAGGAGATAAATCATGAGCGCAGCCTCATGGTTGTCGATGCTCCGACATGCAAGAGTGAGAGGCGCACTCGCAGCGACGTAGAGCTACTATCACAGAGTAGGTAGATAGTCTGTCTACTGTTATGTAGATATCTGGAACAAAGGCGTCAATTTGCTGTAGAAGCAGGTAGTAGACGATAGAGATGATCCGGCTCGGAGGTCTGGATCGATAGACAGACTGGAAACCGGGATGGTCGCGTTCTAGGTGGTGTTTGTGCCGTAGAGTCGACTCCCAGCGTCTAAGAGAATCTGTTAGACAAGCGATGGACAATTGAGACGTTCAGGCGTGATAAAATGAATGCATCTATGTCGATGTCGAGCCAGAAAAAGATGCCACTGTTCGAGACATGGCCCAGGTTGTATTGCACTGGTAAAGTTGTAGATGGCACATAACGAATCCGTGCTGCGTGCTTAGAGAGGTAGGTTACCTGGAGATTCGCGGGTTGCATTACGTAATGCGTGGTAACAACGTAACACTCGCGGATGACATGGCGGACGGCCAATAAATCACTCGTCCGTGGCCAGTGCGTCATAATCCCTACCTACGGATTACCTACATTGACGGATCCCGTAACTCGTAACAGCAACCGGACGGATTATGGATGACGGATGACGGAAGGACCAAGGTACTTGTAGAATCCGAACACGGAATATTCCGTAGTTCGTCATGTTATTCAGTTACTCGAACTTCCATGGGTTTACTGATCGTTAGGTCAATGGCGGGGATATGCATTCTTCAGATATGTATGGCATTCTCCAGAGAAGCGTGTGGGTTAGGTGAGCGGCATCATGATTCCTCACTTCACATCTACCCTATGGAATACCCATACATAACCGGTCACCTACTCGTACAGAAATGCTTTCGAAAAACATACATATACCTACCTAATGTATAACTAGGTACTTGTTATTAATGTATAATCCGCATATCTGCTTTCTCTCAGCTCGGATGAGAGCACTCATCGTGGTGTTCGTGGTATGAGTGCGAGACGCCTCCACAGTCGCCGCAGGGTTCCGATCTTTCATACTGGCACTTGTTGCACTCTTCACAGTGCCATTCTTGACGCTCGCTGCATGTCCCGCAGTCTTTACAGTGCCATATCTGGTGGCCTGACTGCCAGCTTCCAATCCGCTCCTCACTGTTGTAACAGAAGGAGAAGAACCACTCGTTCTCCATGTCTCCACGATCAGCGCCGAGTCCGAGACGGACAAGTTCACGTTGGAGAGCTATCATATGACCGTCCGGATCTGGTCCCGTATAGATGGTCTTCCATTCCACCCGCCATGCATCAATTGCCTCGTCGTTGCCGTCGGGAACATAGTCCAGACCAGGCAAAAGTTCATCAAACAAATAATCCAGAGTGATAGGTTCGACTAACAAGTCGTGCTTCTGCAGGTATGCAATGGAGCAGGCATGAATGCTACTTCGTCCAGAAGCGTCAATCCCGAGGATCTTGTCAAGCGCGATGTTATTGAAGTTGTTCTGGCATGTCTCATCACAACCACAAGATGCAATACAGCCCTGGCCTTGTTCGCTGCAAATACATGTTCGACAGAGGGGGCTACTTCTTAAGTCCGAATCTTCATCTGAATGTTTACACCGACAATCGATGGAAGGTGAAACGGGTATATCGGCTTTCTTCTGAAAAGGGGGGTGTCAGCCGGGCTGCATTTCGACCACATACGTTCAATTACGCCGAGAACCCGGGGCTCAAACTCACTTCTGTCACCGGTGCGTCCGGTCTGTACTCGGGGACCCCAAGGCTCTCCGCGATGTCTTTACAGTCTTCGACACTCTCTGCGAACTCCACCTTAATTTCGGGCGTGGTTTCCGGGCTGGCCTCAGGAACGGTTTCAGGGGTGTTATCAGCGACAGAGACACGTCCATCGACACTGCTGCTATTGCTTCGAGTAAAAGCCATTGCCAGAGCTTCGTCGGACGTGAAGGCCCATTCATGCTCCCACCGCACGAGCTGAGGGGGCTCGTTGAGTAACCAGGAGTCGTACCATCGGCCAACAGCTGGTCTGTGACGGTACTCTTCGAAGAACTTTTGACCTAATTCCTCCGTCAGACGATCCAATGTCGTTCGCATATCGCGGACTATGCGCATCCGTTCTGCCTTATTTTGAGGCGGCATGGCGCTCTTCTTGCTGGCATGAACTTGTCTTATGAACCCGTTCGATATGTTACTCTGGATATTGTCCACTATCGACTCAGAGAGGAACTTGATTATTTGTTGGTGGGTAGCTGGGTCATCGGCCGGAATGGCACTCCAGCTTAAAGGCCGTGGCTTTTGGTTCCCATTCGAAGGAAGTCGTCTCATGGTAGTAGTTTCTTGTCCATCCATGTTCATGCTTGATCCGTCGTACGTCGTAGAACGAAGAAGATACAGACCGATGTATCGTCTGTGCGGTGGGCCGAAAGCAGAAAGAAATACCTTATGTAGAGTATATATACAGACCCCAGCACGGAGTGAGCAAAGGAGACAGACGGTAAGCTACCATAACACCCATCTTCTCCTCCCGGATCGCTACAATATATAGAATCCGCCTAGTTCAGCGGCTCACATACTCCGTACTCAGCTCTTTTTTCTTCACAAAACACTCGAGCATGATTTGTCAACGCTGCCTCTAAGAATAGCAGACACACCAGTCATCGATCCCTGAGCTGATCTTTCGACGGGGAGGAGTTCTAGAAACAGTCAGCACGACAGCACGACCCAAGTCAGGAGATGATACAGCCCAAGGCGCAACACCCACGCTCATGGACGTTTGAGACCCAATACCTTGGTATTTTCTCTTTGGTTTTTTCATGTATGTGCTAGGTTGTCTAAATACCGGTACGATTGGAAACACCTCGAGACTCACAGACAAGCAGGCGTATGTAGGTAGTGCATATCATGCTGTTAGTAACTGTCATCCGTGTCCATACTGAAACCCAGGAGCTGCTTCATGCAAAGTGGCCGTATTGTACATGTCACCATGCAGTCGATCAAGTTCTGGATGTGACATGCGAATCATGGGACTACCTACCTGATCTCTCTTCAGCTCCTGTTATTAATTTGGGATGATGACACTGCTTCTGCTGCGGTGGCGTTGCAGCGCTACTGTAGGTACGGAATGCGTGATGAAGATTACTATTTTACCGCAAGACTCACGAAGAAGTACTTCTGCATAAACATCCATCCATTCCTTAGTACGGATTACTAACAAACAACACCAAAGTTTTATACCTTCCATTACACATCGCGGTATTTCAATTCTGTTGGCCTATCATATTCCGTAACGAAGACTTCCAACTTTCAGTCCCGAATACGAATTATCGTCTTGAGCGAGTTTTCCGACTCGATAGTTTCATAGCTCCGCAGTCTCGATCCGTAGCGGATTCTGCCCACTTTTTTAAACGCATGTCCAAACGTTTATGCTTCAGTAACTGTATATTAATTGTTTAA
>JAJFDK010000211.1:0-27055 GCA_028637775.1 Xylariaceae sp. X167
TACCTTTGGAACATAAACCACTCGCGATACTACGATCCCTATCCGTTAGGTATCGTCCCAGTATAGCTCGTTACACCGCGCCTGACAATGACGATTTTGAGTTGCCCAGCGCGGAACAGATGCGAAACGTGGATATGAGGCCACGTGGGAAACGGCGGCAGCTGACGATGAGGCAGCTAAAGCAGCTGTACGATGACCAGCAATGAGAAATCCGTGATCTTAAGCTGGTCATTGAGACGCTGAAGGGAGAGTTTGCCGCGTTTCGGCAGAGGTAAGTAACCCTCCGCCATCTTGCAAGACATTTGAAGCTGACTTTCGTTGAAGAGAGGCACAAACGGTGCCCACCGTACGGTGGTTGCACCAAGCAATAAGCAACGCGCCTCCTCTGCCGCCTGCGCCGCCCTCGGCGCCGCCTCCGCCCTCCTCCTCCTCCTCTCTCTCCTCCCCTGACGACAAACCGCCGTCGCCCTGATCGCTTGCTTGCAAGTGTGGACCTGTTCCTGGTGAAAACCCAGGTTAAGATTGACCTGTCCTGTTATGCCGAAAGGTAACATGAGTCCGAGATGTAATACTGCGTTGCTACAACCCTCTGGTTGCCGCGTGTTACCAAGTCTCGAGAGGTCATCGCAGGAGGCAACGCGGAGTCATCTGGGATGGAGTTTGGGGGGGTGGTTGAGCCGGCAAAAGATCACATTCACGTTTTTTACTTAAAGTGTAGGTTTGGGCAACCCCGGGCACCCTGCCCTTGGCACTCTGAACAACATCTAACCACCAGACTGCAGGTCCGAAATACTCGTTTGGCAACGAAGCTGGGCTTCGATTCTGCTGTCTAAGGATACCAATTCGGGTGTGAGTTGAACAGATGGATGGGTTGGATTTTGAACCTGTATTGAAACGAATAATATATGTATTGAATGGCATGAGCGCCGGGCATCTTGGAGACCCCGGGAGGTCCAATTCGACTTACCCCGGGGGCATCCAGACCCCCAGGAAGGAAGGAGGCTTCGGGCAACTTGGATATATCGTTTTGGGCATTAGAAACAGCGGAAACACCAAAAAACGACGTTTTGGCAGGATTCTGCAGGATGGGAATATAATCCTTCTTTAACCTCTATATGGCTTAGTAAGATCCACCTTGTGTGACCCACGGCTACTGATCGGCCAGGGTATATGAGGTAGTACCGAGGTACTTTTCATCATGGCTGTCACACGGCAGCATGCTGACGTGCACAGTCACACAGACCCTTGGGTTTTGAGCGATGCCGCTTTAGCGTGAAATCCTAGGCTAACCAGACTGCAGATTCAGTCAACATTTCTCCAGATTGTTTGTTCACTTTGCAAACTTCAGAATGCCGCTGGTAGGGGGGATCACGTCGCACACTATTCCGTATGGTGGCATAGAAAGACATTCTCTAGGTAGTGATTGTTCGAGATTACAGCTTGGGATTATGGTGATAGCCGATTCGATTGAATGAGCCCATTAGGATAACCGATGGCGTTGCCCATACGTTTGCTGACTTGGTCTCATCCGGCAATAGCTTTGACAATGTGGAATTGTCAGAAAACAGAACAGTTCTAACGACCCTGTTTGGCGGGGACCATACTTCTCCTCTCAGCTTTACTTACCGTTGGTGGCCGGTTCAAGCCTTACTGGGTCATTCAGCTTCACGATACTGTTGTGCTAGACTGTCCCGGCGCGAACTCTGTACTTGGCGAGAAACTTGGGGTGCCTCAATCTGTTCTGGACTCTCACCCAAGCGTCGTGCTTGTCATTGAGGCGACAGACGTAACAACAGACGTAACATACGGTGTCTTCAACCAGAATGTATGCAAGCTCCATGGTCGGTTCGAGAGTAGGCGACCGATTGAAGTCATGATGAAAAGGACAGGCATACTATAGATTCTGGAGAAAGATGTATCCCCGTCATGGACAAGGTCAGCATATAATGAATTCGGCGATGTTTTGGGAGAGGAGAGAGAAGTTTGAGAACGGGACTGGAGAAAACGAGAATATATATCAATGTGAGCTTGGTAGGATGCTATTAGCATGGCAGATGTGATTGCCATGTTGCTTTTGATTGTCGAGCTGTGACGGAAGGAGCAACACAATCAGGATCCAGGTGATCTACATGATGATGTATGTGCTTACCATGATAGCACATTTTGTCCCATTTTGAGGCAGTCATGATACAATGCCCGAGACAGTGCAACCCGATCGAGCGATACGTAGGCAGGCATCGAAGAGGGGTATCTTCCGTATGGGAAGTCACGACGATGCCACGAGTAGGTACTACCAGTATACGGAATGCAGTTTCCGTTCTGAGCAGACAGTCAGATGATCAGTGAAGCAGCGACGATGGATCATGGCAGCGTGAGCCGAGTCCGAGCAAAAGCAGCGAAATACCAGGCCGGACTTGGCACGGGCCACTCGAGATGTCCAGCCGATCTGACCACCACGTTGCGAGTAATCCGTACAGGTACATACATACAACACATCGCACAGCTCGCCACACTTCATGAAACGCACCAGCTGAAATGTACGGGAGATCAATAGATTCTCCTAAATTCGTGAGGCATCTAGCACAGAATCTATACAACGCATGTGCAGATCTCGTTCTGGTATTGGGCATTCCATATTCCATTGCACATCGAGATCCATCCGGCCGTCGCAGTGTTGAGTCAGGGGGCTGCTGGTAGGTACCCGGTACCTGCGGACTGGTGTTCATTGGGTCAGACTCGGTAAAGACCGGGATCCACACATCCGTGAACATCACGCTGCGATCGAATGATGCAAGGCAAACTTATCAGATCGTCCCCACTTTTGCCCTGCCATTGTCCTGCAAGCCACATCTGATAGCACATCTGATAGCGGCGAGAGCGGCAGACGGAGGGGTCAATAAATACCCGATGGCCACCGACCTCCATGTTCCCACACAGTTCCGCGCACTTTCATTGTGCCACCTACCCAATAAGTGTAACAGCCGCGTTCAAGGCAAGAACGCCCCTTTTGAGCGTTCCAAGTTTTTTTGTCAGCTTACGCCATCCCGATCGTTTGTGCGAGCAAACAGTCTCTTTTTAATTACTACGAGTTAGGTAATACTTAACAATATTTAGCACGCACTTATCACCACTGATTCACCCGACTGCCCTCTTCCGTACCGAATACCTGCCTAGTTCCTTCCTAAACTGTTTCTGCCATCGACGCCTTGCCTATTTGGCCCTAGCGCGACCAAACTAGCACGGCTTTAGATCTTGGCCTTTGCATTTCGCCCAGTATTTCCTCTCTCGACTGCGTTGAAGTTTCATCCGCTCATCTTCACATCGAACCACCCACCCACGAAATTCCTACATCTCTCTCTACCTACTTCGTACATACCGAACCCCACGCCCTCGACATTTCACCCTCGATTTTCCATCCTTCATATCACCGCGCAACACAATCCGTTTAGTATATACGTCCTTGCGCTGGTGATTTAAGGCCGACAGCACCCTACGCATCCTCACCTCTTGATTCGTCACATCCTCCGAGTCCCTCTGTCTGCCTATCACTCAACTGTCGTGATCTTGACGGAAACGAGTCTCTCCATACGGTTGACAAGAGGAGGTTTTAGACGAGCCAATACACACCTCATTCCGGTAGCCTTGAGAATGGCCATGGCTGCTGTCAGCGCCCAGATAGTCCCTGCTGCTTCGGTGGTAGAGGGCATGCCCGAAGAGTCTAGTTCACCTTCGGTTGCTCCCTCCCTCACATACTCTGAAGACTCCGAAGATCAGGATGAACTTCTTGCGCCACGCAGACGCCGCGCATCTACGCGCCTCATATCCCAGAGTGCCACCGATATTCAGCGCATCACTGGTGAATCTGCTCAGGAGCTCATTGACAGATGTTGCGGTCCCTACTGCTGCATGAATTTTCAGAAGAAGCAACCCGGAGTCGAATATGAACAAGTCCCTCTGCCAGACAACGACGCCTTTCGATCGCTTGGTTTGAAGGTTAAGGAGATCCCTGTCACACTCACAGGTGTTACACCGGTTCCCGAGCAGTTCACATTCTTCGAGAAAACAACGCAGCGCCAGCCTCAGACATTATCGACTGTCGAGTCGACCGACTCCTCCGAGACCCGTACCGGTGGCGGCAATGCCCACAGCCTTGAACTCGAAGACCTTGATACCTCCATACAGCCGCCGTCTTTTGTCCAACCACACCATCCATATCACGTACATCCTGCCAAGATTCACAATGCACGAGAGTTGACCAAGCCTGGCGCAGAGAAGAGAACCTTCCATTTTGATATTGATGTCACCGACTATCCTGGTGAGGAGACGACAGACTTCAAGGTTGGTGGCGCCATCGGCGTATCGGCGCCCAATGACCCTGTCGCTGTGGAGGACATTCTTGATCTACTGCTGGTCCCTCGTTTTCTACGGGATAAGCCGGTCTTGCTACGGACTACGAAGGGACGTTGGCCAACCGTCTGGGGTGAAGACGAGGCCAGAGAGCTAGTGACGACGCGGCGAGACTTGCTCACCTGGTGCTCCGATATCCAGTCCTACCCACCTTCGAAGCCTCTCTTGCGAGTGCTCGCTGAGTACTGTGACGATGCCAACGAGAAGAAGATTCTCAAGTTTCTATGCTCCGCAGAGGGCCAAGGTGTCTTTTGCGATTTCCGCAGTGGACCTCATATTTCCATCGCGCAGTTACTAAGCGCGTTTCCCTCGGCGAAGCCTCCCATGGATGTGCTCTTGTCCGTGCTCCAACCTTTGATGCCGAGATTCTACTCTCTTTCGAATGATCCACACGAGTCGTACGAGATCCGGGATGGAAAGCAGCACCGCATTATCGAGGTCGCAGTCACTGTTCATGAGATGGATGACTGGCGATCTGGATGCCGGACCGGTGTTGGCTCGGGTTTCTTTCAACGCCAAGCCCTCCGCTTCATGGAGTTGCAGAGTCAAGGAGAGAAGAGCCCCGAGCTCTACGTGCCGATGTTCAAAGGCCTGATGGCCAATCCGCTAGCAAAACAGTTCATTACGGATGGACCGATGCTGCTGATTGGTGCTGGCGTGGGCATCGCACCATTCCGAGGTTTTGTCCAGCGACGCCTGAAGAACGCCAACTGCGCTAATAAAGTGTGGGTTCTTCAAGGCATTCGCGACTCACTCGTCGACGAGCTGTACAGTGGCGAGTGGGGTGTTCACGAAGACGAGGTCAAGCGTGTGATCGAGAGTCGACGAGGCGAGGGCCGCTACGTACAAGAGGAGGTGATTAACCAGGCGGATTTAGTCTGGCACATCATCAACGCCGTCGATGGACGTGTGTTCGTCTGTGGCAGCAGCAAGGGAATGGGTGAAGGCGTGGAGAACGCACTGATCAAGGTGGCCATGGTGAAGGGCAACTTGGAGCACGACGAAGCCAAGAAGTTCTGGGAGTTGAAGCAGAATGGCGGCCAGTACATTGCCGAGACGTGGTGAGCCCTTGGTTCTACGGTAGAACCGAGCAGACCCAGGCGTACAGGAGCCAGGGGCCACGCGGTGGTTGCCCGTGGTTGCCCGTGGCATAGGGGTCAGCCACCAGATTTGACGATACGGGGGACTCTTTACTAATAACATTGCTTTTCTCGTCCTTTCCCCCCTTTTCTTTCGACGCACGTTGCCGGCTACGACGTTGCAGGTACGGAAAACGAAACTAGAGCTAAGAAGAGGCCGCACCAACCGGAAATAGAGCCTAGGGATAGGCATGCATGGCAAGGACTCAGGAGACACAGGCCGGCATCAGGTTGGGTGGCCAATGGCAGTGCATTACAAATGGCAGTCATGGCGTTTTTTCATGGAGTGGGAATTCGGATGATTTACATAGACTGGATCACATCCCAAGCATGGATGTCCAGTTGCACTGGGGCTCTGCTTGTGGCTTTACGCTTACTATTATGCTCATAGCAAGTTAGCAACTCTCAATTGATCACATTTGCTTTATTTATTTACGATTACTCGTGCTTATTTATAACGTTCCAGTGTTGGCACTACAGACTACCTACGTACGTACCGTTTCTATCTCTCTACGGATGACTCGATGCGCTATTTGCAGGGCTTGCTGCGCATTGGAAGAGAGTTTGAAGGAGGCGTCAACGTCATCAAGACCAGCAGATTAGTTGACAACCTGTCGCTGAACTGCCCTGAATCTGTGTGTAAAGAATATATGATGTAAGTGTTCGGAGTTTGCAGTCGGATATACGGAGTAGGTAACCCCCTTTTCAACACGGATTACGGAGCAGTACACTGCATATCGGTCATGATTATAACTCCCACGGAATCCTGGGTATCTTGCTATCGCCGACCTGTTACAACATACAGAATCCGTACCTAAGATACCATGTACGTTATGGATTATGTACCCTTCTTAGTGTGCAGCGCTGTATGTACGTAAAACGTGGTTGAACCGAGATGCGTGATTTGTTCAAGTCTCGAGGAGATGCAGACTCACTCGTACAGGAATAAGGACCGGTAAATCGGCAGCGAATAATCGGCAATGAGTAACATCTGACATACGAAATACTACCTACGGATTATAGCTGAGCAGATATGTGTGCCTCCACCAAAGAGACTGACCGAGATGTGTAACAGCTTGTCATGAGTTACCAATACCGCGGGTTGGCACACGCTGGCAGCAGCAGGAAAAGATCGCATGTGTGCGTCGCAGTGGATCACGGCATATTCCGTGGCGCATTTTTTTCCGGGGGACCGAAGGGCATGATGGATGATTACGTAGGCGTTTATAAGCAATTGCGGTAGGCGCGTTCAGGCACTTGATCCGTGGGCTAGAGCGCATGGGGATTAGCGCGGTGCCTTTTTTTGGGCGGCGTCGGGAGGAAAATGACTCGGGGCGCTGCGCTGGCGCTAATGCGTTTGGACCCTGTGCTTTAGCGCATGCAGGCGGATGGGAGTCGAGACTCTTGCGTCTTTGCCTACTCGTACTCGTGGGTGCTAGAACTGTTCGGATTCTCTTGATTCAAGACGTGGTGACAGTTTTGTATGATTGGAAATCAGTCGATGGCAAGCTGTCGGCAAGTACGGTCTGTCTATATTCAGCAACAGCCAAGGTGGTGAGAAGACGTTGCTAATGCCAGAACGAAATGGATGGCGAGAGAACCGGCGTTTGTGCGAGCCCCATGGAGACGAATTGAGCCGCCGGGAAGATTCTGACTTATTCATTAGCGCCGCCCGGGCATCCACCGGCTAACCCGAGATGCCGGATGTCGTCCCCACTCCCTCCCCGCGGCGCCCAACGGGATCAATGGGGACGAGGGCGTATCGAATTACTAAGGCATGCCTAATACTGCTGCCGACCAGGGTCCAGGGCGAAGGGGGGGAGGGGCTCTCAGGGAACAAGCTCTCTTCCCCACAGACTGAGCCTCTCTCGGGAACGTTCGAGCTCGACGAGGAGGCTCGAAGAGGGCGGGCGGAGAGGGAGAGGGCCCGACTAGCACGGGAATGACCTAAGGGGAGTTTCACTTCCCAAACGGTAGAGTGATCAGCCGCTACTTACGCGTTTACCAACTTACACTCGACTCTATCCCCATTTCCACGATAGCTTCGCGCGTACTAGCTGTCCAACAGCTTCCACCGGCCGCCGTCGACTTGCATTAGCAATCACGTCTCTGCAGATTACAGATATAGAGCAGAGCACTATACTATTCCGGATTACAGATTACACGATACCATCCACGTAGCGTCGGAGATACCAGCAGCGACGACAAGTATATTTAGCCCAGCATGCGCTCCCATCTTCTGCCGAAACTGCTCCCATCAGCATCACGCCTTCACAGCACTACTACTACTACCATCTCCTCTTCGATCTACCGAAGCCTCATCGCTATCTCATCTTCTCAGCATCTGCTACCCAAAGCCTCCGGCTCTACTATCAACAACAACACTAGGCTCTTCTCCACCAGTCCCACCTTCAACACCAAAACCGTCAAGATGGCCGCCAACTCCACCGTTCTCCTCGACGCCTTCAAGGCTCGTCGCAGCATCTACCCCCTGAACAAGACCCTCACCATCTCCAAGGACAAGATCAACGCCATCGTCAAGGAGGCCACCGTCCAGGTCCCCTCGTCCTTCAACTCGCAGTCCAACCGCGTCGTCGTCCTCCACGGCGCTGAGCACGAGAAGCTCTGGGACATCGCCACCGAGATCCTTAAGAAGATCGTCCCCGCCGACTCCTGGGAGCCTACCGCCCAGAAGATGGCTGGCTTCCGCGCCGGCGCTGGTACCGTCCTCTTCTTCGTCGACAACGACGTCGTCGCTGGCATGCAGGCCCAGTTCGCCGCTTACAAGGACCGCTTCCCTGTCTGGGCCGAGCACAGCAGCGCTATGCTCCAGTTCGCCCTCTGGACTACCCTCGAGGCGGAGGGTCTTGGTGCTAACCTCCAGCACTACAACCCCCTGATTGACGAGAAGATCGTTGCTGAGTGGGGTGTTCCTAAGACTTGGCAGCTCTCTGCTCAGCTTGTCTTTGGTGGACGTGCTGGTGAGGCTGGTCCTAAGGACCATCTTCCTCTTGAGCAGACTGTTAAGGTCTTCGGTGCTTAAGCTGAAGGAAGAATGGATGAATTTATGATTGGGTAATTGGGATTTGGGATGAATTATATATATATCTAGCACAGACAACAGACAGAGACGGAGTTTTCTGGCGGGTTGGCTTTTTCTTTGGTTTTTGGTTATGATAGAATGGAATACAAGATTCTATGTTGAAGTTGAATTGAAGAGTCTGCACGTGGTATGAAGAGCGGTGCATTGACCCCGGATTTGTTTCACACGGGTTTATCCTTGATGGTAAACGCGGGACATGCCGAGCTTGCAGATTGCATGCGTCTGTCCCGCGTGGCTGAGGTTCTCGTGGCATGGAATGTAGATTGTACTGTGGGGAGAACCGTGGTTTACGGGGGAGGGTACCAATGGGTGGTGTTTTCATCATCTTGATCCGTACCTATAGGATGCATTTGTTTCCCTGTTGTTGAACATTCTATGGACTACTCTTACGAACAATCAGTCGTACTCATCCATAAGAAGACGAAAAGGAAGGTGGTGTACGGTTCGGATACCTGCAGCATCTCGGAAGCATCATCGTCTCTCATTTCCTTCCCGAAAATTAGTCCAGCAAGGTCGTCACTTTGGATGCACCTCAAATACACACATGCATCCCCCTGCCGAAGTTGTGAGGAACCACGTTCCCCCGTACCTAGCACCCTAGCACGTGTCACGCAACCGGAGAAGATACCTGTCCGGCATACCAATTCACCTATGACGGATATGTGCTTAATATAGAAGATCCGCTCGGCTCGTGGATTCGGTAAATCGTTTCGACGATCTGGTTTGCTCGGTTAGGGATTCGGGAATTGGGATTCAAGTAGGTGCCAATTTCTCTGCACGGGAATGCACGGGGAAATATACGCCCTACCTGGGAGTTACAACAAGGCTACTGCTGCGCCGCAACGTACGTAGAAGGTGGATGGGATGACTCGATCACGCTCGGAGATAAACGGGCTTAAAATAGTGGTGGACTGACGCCTATGAGACAGACTGGAGGCGGAAGGGTGGAATATGGGGTTATAACTTATTAGTAAGGAGGACGAAGATGGTCTTCTTGTCAACGCTCAAATGTAGGACTTGGGCAGCTCGTCACGTTACGGTAGCTGCTTGGTGGATTTATGGCAGGGAGTTCATGCAGGACCGTTGGGGAGACGTCGTATCATGAAGGAATTTAATACCCGACGGGGCTAAGGGGTAATGTCGAATTGATGGGAGTCCTTTGCCGGATATAAAACTGGGGAGCTCAACTTGATACCACCGCGAACGTGGTTGCAAATAGAGAACGATATAATGTCAAGAGAGGTCAAGGTGAATGAACAGTATCTACTCGTCCAAGTATCCCGTAGGCATGGAACAGGTTGGTTATATGTAGGTGTAAGTCCTGGCTGGGACTTCGATCATATAGATGCATCATGACCATCGCATTGACACAGACTTGCCGGGAATCTGATTCATTTATCAAGATATATCCCGTCGTTCACGACCTCCACAAGCACACTTAGACGGGGCTTCAACTTTTCATGGATCCAATGACCGACGACAAGACATAAAATGTCAAAAACGGGAATCAGGGTCTTTTGTCTCCTGCTTGTCAGCGTAGTATCAGTTAGTATGCATTAGATCTGATGACGGATCAAAAAAGGCTTGTATTATGCCGTGAGTCGACCTGCCTATTCCATTTCGAAGAGAGGCATATAGATTAGGCACTCCGCTTTGACGGGAGGAGTTGGATATAAGATCCCCTTTTCTCTCCATCTGAACCAACTTTGCTTTTGGATTATCACTGTTTGGTTCCTCAGGGAGAAGAACAGGAACTCGAGATGGAGAAAGTCGCGAGTCGAAACGACCCGCGTGCAGACGCTGAGAATGGTGATACGGCACGGGGAGAAGGGGCTGCCACAACAACGCCTCAGGGGAAGAAGCATTATTCTTTTTACTTCTCCATGCTGATGCTGTGCGTGATCGCCCTCATCGTCTCCTGGGATGTGACGGCTCTATCGTTGGCTTTACCTGTGAGTCCCCCTTTTCCCTTTCTCTTATAAACAGGCTATAGCTGACTCCAAATCACAAAGGTCATCGCCGACCAACTCCACGGAACAAACTTCCAATCCTTCTGGGCAAGCATCGCATTCATCCTCGGCGTCGCCGTCACCCAGCCCATCTACGCGAGTATCTCGGACGTCCTGGGCCGCAAATCCGTACTATATGCCTCGATCGTCCTCTTCGGGGTAGGATCCGTCGTCTTTGCGACCGCGACGGATATGAATGTTATTGTTGTCGGGAGACTTGTTAAGGGTCTTGGCGCCGGCGGCTTGGACGTCTTGCAGACTATTATTCTGTGCGATATTACTACCCTGAAAGAGAGACCGAGGTATTTGGGCGTCCTGTCGATGGCGAATGCGGTCGGCGCCGTCACGGGCCCGTTTATTGGAGGCGTGTTTGCGGAGGTCGGATGGCAGTGGCTGGGCTGGATTAATCTTATCACGGCCGGTATTACGGGCGTGTTGACGTTCTGCTTTTTGCATTTGACACCGATTGAGGGCGGGATTGGGGAGAAGATTAGGAGGCTGGATTGGACTGGCTTCGCTCTTTTTACGGTCATTGGCACGACGGTTGCGTTGCCACTGAGTTGGGCGAATACGCTGTTTGGATGGGGAGCTTGGCAGACGCTGGTTCCCCTGCTCGCGGGGCTGTTGCTTCTGGTCCCGTTTTGGTATGTTGAGAAGAAGGCCAAGGTCCCTATGATCCCGTATAAGATCTTCGATAATGTCTCCATTATCACGGGGATCGTGTCGGGATTCATCTATGGCTCCTTGTTGAATCCGATTCTTCTATACCTCCCGCTTTTCTTCCAGGCTGTGTATCTGGAAGCCCCTATCGAAGCTGCTAAGTCGACTCTGCCGCTTTGCGCATTGGTGGTTGGATCGAGCACTATTGTCTCGATGCTCATTGATTGGAGTCGCAGGTATCGCATTGCGCTCTGGGTCGGATGGATCCTGACGACGGTCTTCCTCGGTCTGAATTATATCGTCGGAGCTAATACCAGCAGAGCGCACACCTATGCCTTCCAGGCGATTCTTGGTGCGGGTTTGGGAACGTGTCTCATGGCGACTATGATCACGGTCCTGGCGAGTGTGCGACGCGTCGATGACGAGGGCCTTGCTGCTGGGATGCTCATTACGGCCCGTTTTGTGGGATCCTTGCTTGGTCTGGCGATCTGTTCGACGGTCTTCAGCTCGGCGTTTCGCCAGGGCCTCTCCTCGCTTACGGACCTCCCGGAGGAACTTGCTGTGCTGAAGGACGCGAGTCAAGCCGTGGGCTTCATTCCGCGATTGAGGGAGATCCACGTCTCGCCGGATGTCATGCGTGTCGTGACGCGCGCGTATGAAGATGCTTTTCGCATGATTTGGGTCGTGTTGGCGGCGTTTTCGGGCTTGGCGGCGCTTTTTTCCGTACTCACGAGGGAGAATTCGCTTGAGAAGGATGATGTTGGAAGGCAGGGGTTTAAGGCTCCATTGTCGGAATAACTCATTGAAATCTATGTAGGTCATGTATTGAATTCATCTTGAATGATGGATACGTTAGACCTTGCATGATACTGTTAGATTGTGGCCACCAGGGACTGTGAAGAGTGAGCAGTCTGGAGCTAGTTCAGATAAGTTAGATAGACACATCTTGTGGACACGGGTAGGACGAGCGTTGACAGTGCTCGACTAAATCACTGGGGACTGCAATCTAATTTTTGGTAATGGTATCAAAGATGACTATCTCGGGCCTAACATCTAAATGATAGCCAATGGTACGGTTGGTCCCTTGGAAAAATGCGACGTATGTAGGAGAGGAATAGGGGTTTCTCTGAACGACTCTGTCAACTCACGTAGAATCCCATATTCCACCCATGTCCGAAGCTTTGAATGCCGACTTGTCCCTTTCCTCGTCGTCCCCCTTTCCTACTACATCATGCAGAGACTGATCATATAGGCAGGCAGAATATAAGTAGAGATAGGGGCGTTCATCGTTGTTTAGTCAGTACTAACATGAACTGCGAGTGGGCTCGCTCGCTTGAAGGAGAATAGTATGAGGTGTTAGGTAGCTGCGAGCCCGGCATCACCCAAATCATGGCCCGTTCACTACATCTACTCGAAGTGTTTAACCAGGCATTGTCCCAATGTTGGCGCCAAGAAGAAAAATGCACCGTCATAGATCCCCTGATCTTTTCCGCCTATGTAATTGCTTCCCTGCATCAACGGGACTTCAATGCTCGCCGTGCGAAGCGGTGAAAGCACCTCGAAGCGGCTGATTTGGTTCGGCCATCGTATCATATGCCAAGCGGATATAGCTCTTGTGCTGGCAGATAGAGATCGAGATGCCGCGTCGTAAGGCGTGTCGTATCGTCATATCACATGGAATGTGGGCTCGTAGTTCAGAACAAAATGAGTAGCTCTTCTCATACAGCTTGGGCTTCCTGGGCAGGAGGCTCGGGCGGAGGCACCACATTGCCACCGTCCACAATAAGGAGTTGGTCTACTCGTTTGTCTGTCTCGCCATATTCAAGGCGCTTGTACGTCGTGATCCGTGCCGTGTTCATATCAATGTCGAAGAAACGCACCGTGCGGACGTAACCGTCATAGCCTCCATAGCCGCCAAAGCCGGCACCACCTCCATAGCACATCCAGAGCTCCGGTCTCCCTGACTCCTCATTCGCCGACATCATACAGTACTCGTTGGCGTGGTCGCTTCTCTGGCATTAGTAACATGGTCCTTACGATGATGGGTATGTTTACTTACTGTCCGCAGCTGACCATGACCACCCCCTCCTCGACCAAGGCGTCGCGGAAATGCGTGTTATATAGCGGCGCAGTGACGCCTTCTCGCCACTCGCCAACAAATCGATTCTCGGGAATGCCGTACTCCGGCAGAGGGATATGGATGAAGGCGAGGTCCATGTGGATGTGTGTATACTCCTGGTGCTGCTTTTTCAGGCCAGAAGCAGTCTGCTTGAACCATTCAATCTGATTCGGTTTGATCCAGTCGTAACCACTCCAATGTCGCTCGTCGGGAGAATAGGAATGCGTATCGAGAAGGTAAAGCGTGAGGGCCGAGTGCTTCGAGTTCCCCTGAGCGAGGACTTCCACATAGTAATTACCAACGCCGTCTATATCCTCTGGCCCTGCGCGCGAAAGCGAATACGGTAGCTGTTCAATAAGCGCCATCTGGCCAGCTCGTGGTAAGGAGCCTTCGTCGTCATGGTTGCCGAATATCGATACGTATGGGACTTTGTGCTTGATGAGGAGATGCGCATACTTGAAAATCGCCTAGTCACACTTGAGGTTAGCAGTTGGTCCTAGAGGCTGCGTCGTTTCCCTGATTTCTCAGAAACCATACCGTTTGCGCATCTGGAGCAGTATCTCCATTCACCTGATCACCACTTAATACGACCAGGTCAGGTTTCTCCTCCTCAAGTAGCCGGGCGACGAAGTCAAGAGTGCGTGGATCGGCCTCACAGGGGCCTCCCTCATACTCGTCCGGAATGGCATCTCGGCATGCACCCAAGCCCGTGCTCAGATGGAGATCAGCCAGCTGCATGATCTTGAATTTGCCGTTGTCCCTGATTCGCGGGATAGGCTGCTTGGGCCGGTCGAGGTGGCTGCCTCGGCGAATGGTAACATGGGCAGATGGGAATTCTCGGTTGATGTCGAGGAGAAGCGCAGTACCTCTGATTTCCCAGCCCGGCCGTACTTCGTAAGCGTCGTCACCAAACAGCACATCGACGGCTGTGACGGCCTCTTTGGAGTCGCTGGCATGCGGGCTAGTAGATCGCAAGATCCAGAGGCCTCCTGGTCTAGATTCCCATTTCGCATCGGCCCGCTCCTTGACACCATTCGAGGGGTCGATCGACCCGACCTTGACATCGATGACAACCTTGTCGTCCGCACCGAGTTCCTCCTCTTTCTTGCGTTGTACGTAGAGATAGGCACTGGACATCCAGGCATTGTTGAGGTAGAGGTTTTTGTCGATGCGATGCCAGACTTCGGGATCGAGCTTGCACGAGGAGAACAGATTCACCCGGCTGCATTTCGTTACGGTTATATCGGTGACCACGAGCCCGTGGTTGTGCTGGGGCATGAACTCGTGCACGGCGTTGGGGAGCTTAAAGTTGCGATCGAGGAGGAAGACGACGAGGAAGGCGAGAGCAGCTGCGGCCGCGAGCTGGGTGATGGCGCGTACCTAGAGAGAGCACGGGTCAGGGATATGGGGGCGATACTAAGCATCAAGCATCAAACAATGCGACGCCGATCATAGCGATAAAGGGGACGTACTATCCGTCGCGTCATGGTGGCGTCGGGAGATGAAGATCGCGATCAAGACGCCGACCCCTGAGCGGCCTTCACGTGAATACTCGTAGACAGATGGGAGGAACGGTTATGTGGCATGCAGCATCGGACAAGTGCTACGGTTCATTTTAAGCGAGTTCAATTCATCGCGGTCTTCAGAAGGGGCGTTTGCGCAAGCTGAGAGGCGTTGTATGCGTATACGTTGTTAGGCACTAGACTCGATCCCAAACTCTTGCACATCAGAAGGACCTTCGTGCATGTGTGGTGTTGTTCAGGCCGGAGGAGTGAACTTGGTGCCCGCCAGTTCCAATCCAGAGGATTACGTAGCCTAGAAGGAACCGTGACGACGGCGCCCAATTAAAGCCACGGGTAGCCGTGGCTTCAAAAGTCATGGCCGCTAACGGGGAGTAATCTGTTATGGGGGCTTAGTAAGGCCCGGCTTGATAGCTGGACGCACCCGCCCCAGTTACCCAACGCTGACCGATTACTATCCAGCGAGGATGCTAAGCCGGATTCGGCAAGCGCGGCCCGATATCATATAGAGACGCAGTTATGCAATATTTCAATTGCCGCTGCCTAAAATAACAGTCAAACCTGAAAGAGGAAACTAAACCCGCTCCGGAATGGTTATATACGTAATCGGTTATCTATACTAAATAAACACACAAAACTACGTTAAAACTTAAGATATACGAAACGTTTGCCGTAACAACTAAAAATATCGACACAAACAAACAACGTAAAAGATGTCGTTACAACCCCCGAAGGAGGCCTACTTTCCAACATTCGAAGAAGGTTTTGACGAATGGCAGCAACATGCCCTTCAACAAGGATATGCGATTAAAAAAGCAAGTTGTCAGGACAAACGCAACGGGCAGTATACGCGATACGTTCTTCGTTGTTTAGCACGGCCAAATAATTCTCCATCAGTTGCAACAAAACGCAAAACCTCATCTGCTCAACAACATTGTCCATTCGAAGCGGTCGCAAAGTTATATCAGTATGCGGACAATTGGAAATTTGTTGTCAAATGTCACACGCACAACCATGCACCCAATCTTGCTACGACGATGCACCGACGTCAACAGTTGAGCCCAG
The DNA here is from genome assembly GCA_028637775.1 of Xylariaceae sp. X167. NCBI lineage: Eukaryota > Fungi > Ascomycota > Sordariomycetes > Xylariales > Xylariaceae > Xylariaceae sp. X167. The sequence goes on from JAJFDK010000211.1 coordinate 16,023, forward strand.
CCGTCATAGGTACAATTAAACAGGGCTTGGACAATCTCACCCCTCGACGTGAGATTTACAAAACACTCCGAGCCATGCAGCCAAACACTGTAATAACAGAGCAGGACATTGGAAACTATATGGCGGCACAGAAAAGACAGGAGCGTGGGTTGTATGGTGATTGTGCACAAATCATCAAACAACTACAGCAGAATGAGGTCTGGCATCGTGTCGAGTACTGTGAGCAGTGTGTGCACCGTCTATTGTGGTCTCCTGCTTGGGGTCATCAGATGTGGAAACAGTCTCCAGAAATTCTCCTGCTTGATTCTACTTACAAGGTATGAGTCACCCATTCGACAGTGTGATCTGCTGCTAATTTGAGTAGGTGAATTCATTTGACAAGCCATTCTTTGAAGCAGGTGGCACCTCGGCTCTAAACACCACATTCAACGTCATCTTTGCTGTTCTTCCTGACGAGGAGGAAAGTAGCTACCTCTGGGTGCTGGAGCAGTTAGAACAATTGCGAGTTCACTTACAGCTTCCAGTACCCAGTGTGGTGATTACTGATAAAGACGAGGGTCTCCGAAATGCGGTGCTTAGAATCTGGCCCGACACACAACTACAGTTGTGTTTGTGGCATATAATGAGCAACGTACGAGCAGGAGTACGGCTTCGGTGGGAGGGAACTGTACCTAAGGGGTATAGTCCCTTGAATATTAAACAGCTCCTGTCGAAGGGCTGGACCAGACCACACGGCATGAGCGACGAGACCTTTGAATCATTGGAGCCTCCGTCTCTGCCTACTACAGCTGAGATGGCCAATGAGTACAGTCGTAAACAGAGGCGACGTCACCTTGGTTTACCTCCTATTGAGCACAACATCAATGGAGTGTTAACGCTGTGGAGCTACCTAGCTCACTGTCATACAGAAGCGGAGGCGTTGCGGCATTGGGATGACCTGTGTAGTGAGTTCTTTGAGCAGCCTAGGATACTTGCTTACCTGGGAAATACCTATTGGCAGCAGCGTATGCAATGGGCATACTGCTATACTCGAGAGTATAGAAACTTTGGAGTGCGTAGCACATCGAGAGTTGAGAGTCTGCATTCAGAACTGAAGTCTTATCTTCACAATGCTTGGACAAGTGGGCTGCAGTTGTATAAAGCAACAGTGATGCTCATGTCGTTGAAGAAGGCACGGTTTGAATCTCAGCAATCTCATCAAACGCGGCGAACACCAGTCACCTGTAACGCCACTATGTTTGCAGACAGGGCCATCAAGTTGAAGGTATCGTGGTATGGGTTGGAACTTGCCTATAAGGAGTATCAGTCAGCAATGAATGCTCGGAAGCAAGGTATTGAGATGCCTCAATGCAGTGGTGCGTTAAGGCGGCAGATGGGCATACCCTGCCGTCATGATATGTACAGCCGAATGATGACTGAATTGAAGGCAGATGGGACATATTCTGTTTGTGTCCGACCAGAGAATAGCCTCAAACTGTTGGACTTTGATGCGCATTGGTGGCTTCAGGTTGATATGACTCAATTGGACCCCATGCTTTTAGTTGGAGACATTCACTCCAACAATAGAGAACATGGGCCACGGAAAAAGCCGCGCAATCATCATGCTTCGACAGTGCCGCGATGGGTTCAGAATCGCAATGTATCCTCCTCATACCGACAGCTTCCTGGAGGTAGATGGGTCCCTTGTTGGTGAGAAAGCATATTAAAGGAGGGCGCTGCTAGCGGTGTTGAACGGCAGATCAGGCCCCCTCCTACACCTGTTCCTACCAACCCGACACAAGAGGCATGGTATCAGGAGCTTCGTACTCATTAAGTCGCTCAGGATAGAGAGGAGATGAGAGGTGTGAGCTGTGATACAACAACATCAACATTACGACCTGTGTTTCGAATGCCACCCCCTATACCCGACATTGGAACAGCCGACAGTGAACTCTCATTCCCAATGAATGACAATGGCAACAGCGACATTGAGATCACAGAAACTCGTTCATTAAATGAACCATTGAGTCTCAATGATACAAGTCCTGATCCAGAACCATTGACGTGGGATGACCTTCGTGAGATTCACCGACGTTATGTTGCTGCCAGGGAGGCGTGGTATACAACTCTACCACTTGGCAGTAGGAGAGATGACGCGTCATATAGGTTGGCCAAGGGACTTCCTCGTACCTATACATCAAAGGAATTTGAATGGTGTCTTGATTACAAGCAGATGACGAGGTACTGTGGGACGGGAGGTGGAAGAAGAGAGTGGACAACAGAGGAGAAGATTGCATACCTAGACTGGAATCAGGCAGAGGATGAAAGGTATGAGGAACGAATAGCATCCATGTCAAATGGATTGAGTAACAGACGGGGTATGCAATGGATGTGGGATCTTGCGGAATCAGATTGGTTAGAACAGCAGGCTCTTCATGGAGGAGAAAGAAATGAGTGATGGGCGGCGGCGGAGAGATGGGCGGCGGAGAGGTGGGCGGCGGAGAGGTGGGCGGCGGAGAGATGGGCGGCGGAGAGGTGGGCGGCGGAGAGGTGGGCGGCGAAGACCTAGGCGATGAAGACGTGAGCAATATAGCGCGCAGCAGAGCGGATGAATGGATGAGTGATGATAAGAATGTGAACAACCAACAAGTGGACAATGACGACGATGTAGACGTCGAAGGAGAGACGGCAACGTAGACGTCGAAGGAGAGACGATGACGTAGACGTCGAAGGATAGACGACGACGTAGACGTCGACGTGAAGACGACGATGTAGACGTCGACGTGGAGACGACGATGTAAAGGTCGACGTAGAGACGACGATGTAGACGTCGAAGTGGACGTAGACGTGGACGTCGAGGTGGACGTCGAACTAGTGGACGTATAAGTGGACGTAGAAGTGGACGTCGACGTGGAGACGACGATGTAAACGTCGACGTAGAGACGACGATGTAGACGTCGATGTGGACGTAGACGTGGACGTCGAGGTGGACGTCGAACTAGTGGACGTATAAGTGGACGTCGAAGTGGACGTCGAGGTGATAAATATCGAGTGGATGACGCGGCGAGGTGGGAATGGTGGATAGCGAGCGATAGAGCGGATGGCGGAGCGGGCGGCGAGGTGGACGTGGGACGAGGAATGTAGACGTAGAAGCGGACGTAGCGGGAAGCGGACGTAGAAGTGGACGTAGGAGTGGACGTAGAAGTGGACGTAGAAGTGGACGTAGAAGTGGACGTAGAAGTGGACGTAGAAGTGGACGTAGAAGTGGACGTAGAAAGTGGATGTAGAAAGTGGACATAGGTAGAAAGTGGACGTAGAAAGCGGACGTAGAAAGTGGACGTAGAAAGCGGACGTAGAAAGCGGACGTTTCGCTAAGTAGGAGAAAGGAAAGAAATGAACTTTCGCTAAGGGAAAGGAAGTGGACGTCGAATTATTATTAGGCAGGTACGTCGATATTGCTTAGTAGATAGTTATCGGACACGGCATCTTAGAACAATTACTTATTACGACTACCTATGTACGTCATATGTAAGCTTAAGTAAGATGCGACTTGTTGTTGGCGCCCAATACAGCCACGGGTCCCCGTGGATTTAATTGCCACGGGACCCGTGGGAATTACATAAGCCATGTCACCGCACACATTTGAACAACATTTGCTCCTCTCAACCTTCTTCAAATCGTTCGCTTTTACTTATAAAACAAACCACTGACTACTTTATTTATTATGGCGTTTTTCTTTTATGTTTAAAAGTAGAATGCATGAGCTGAATGGTAGGTACATTTGTCAAGGTACTTACTGACATAGTCTCGCACTTACCCCGTTCCGCACTAGCGGCAACAAAAGATAGTTGTTTATATGGGCGGGCCGGGGCAGGTGTGTAGTCTGAATGACGGCCCGATATCACAAGCTGTGTGCGTCTCTATGTGGATAACGAATTGTTATACGGTGGATTATAAAACATCGCGATTTTTCTCAGTAGGTACTCCGCTGTGTTTTTTGAAGCATTCGGAAGCAGCAGTTGGCCGGCTAAAGTGGTAGCTACCTCAGAGTCGGTAGTTAGGTACGACGGGAAGTACGGATTACGGATTACAAGTAAAGCATTTCAGCTGGCCGGCAGTTGCGTGGATCTGTAAACTGATTGCTTATGTGATTTCCACGGGGACCCGTGGCTGTATTGGGCGCCCTTGTTGTTTTAAGCAGCGGCAATTGAAATATTGCATAACTACGTCTCTATATGATATCAGGCCGCGCTTGCCGAATCCGGCTTAGCATCCTCGCTGGATAGTAATCGGTCAGCGTTGGGTAACTGGGGCGGGACGCACCAGCTGGATGCAACTTGTAAAGCGGGTCGTTGTACCGGGAATCTCGCGCTAGGTCGGATGTAGACTAGTCGGACCACTTAAAAAGCGGCGAACACACTACGAGGTCCGGTCCTAGTAAAACGAACACCCCGCAAGTACCTTTTCCGACTGGGGGCCCCAAACCATACTTAAAACAGCGTAGTTTCCCACCCCCTGGTCGGAAAAGGTACTTGTGAAAATTTTCATGATACTTACCTCTCGTACAGCCTTGTTTGAGGCCATCACAACATTACGGGTACGAGTACAAGCACAATGGGCAAACATCTCACGAACGAAGAACGCACTCGTATTCGAGTGTTGTATCATGACGGAGGCCTGACGGTTACGAAGATATGCGAAACGACGGGTCACTTGCGAAGTCAAGTAAGCAGAGCGATAAACAAGACGCACGGTCCGAGGCAACGGAAGAGGCCATCCCCAGTGATCAGGCCTGACGGCGAAGCGAAGTTAGAGACGTTTGTTAGGGAGTTTCGGAGGAATCGGTTTCTATCGTGGAGGAAGGTGGCGGATCAGTTTTTGGACGGGGCGTACAGTTATAAGGCGGTTCGAAACGCTTTGTTGCATATGGGGTATTAGCGATACCCCGCGTGGAAGAAGCCACCGATTAGTGAGGAGAATCGGTCGATACGGAAACAGTGAGCGGAGGAGCATAAGGATTAGACGTTTAAGCAGTGGGCGTTGGTGTTTTGAACGGACGAGACGTGGATTACGGGTGGTTGGCATACGAAGCAGTTCGTAACGTGCAATGCAGGAGAGGAGTACGCGGATAACTGTTGTAACGATAAGATACATTGGCGAGGCGGATGGATGTTTTGCGGACGCTTTTCAAGGGCGACGGGGAAGGGTCCGGACATCTTTTGAGAAAAGGATTGGGGCACGATCAGTTCGGCAACGTATCGTCAACGTATCGTGCCTATCAACGAGGGGTGGTTTACCTTGTGTGAGCGGGAGGGAATCTATCACGAGTTGATGCAGGATAACGCAGCGGGACACAACGCTGAGGGGACGCAGATTGAACTTGGAGATCGTGATATTGATATTATGGAGTGGCCTGCGGTGTCTCCGGACCTCAATCAAATAGAGACGGTATCAAATTGGATGAAGAACTATATACAAGATAGGTACAGGCATCTACCGAGCCATATGTACAATGTGTTACGTCAATGGGTGAAGGAGGCGTGGGATGCTCTGCCCGATGCGTGGCTTCATACGCTGATTGAGGAGATGCCAGCGCGTTGGTAGGCCATTCTCGAGGCTGACAGAGGTTATACGAAGTATTAGCAGTTGTATAATCAAGTACCACTATTCTGTGATTGACGCTAGTGCGTCGGCTGATTAGCGACTCTACCGACCCACTGTTCTTCTTTCTACGGGGTAACCTCATACAGTCAGGCCGCGACATAGGAATAGAAAATATAGGAATCAGTCGGGACATAGGAATAGAAGTGGCCGTTCCCGGCCAAATTTATATGGGAATAGGAATAATGCCTTGGAATAGGAATGAGAATACGATTTCTTTGCCAAGCCGCTATACCTATTCCTATGTCTAGGTTGTGATATGTCAGAAACTCATCGCACAGGAGAGATGTGACTTGGTGGTGAACCTCACCGACTGTTAGCAGGTGAGGTAGGTAAGAGGAAGACAATTGACAAACTCGTTCATTCCTCGGATGACTCACAACTTTGTATTACGATCAATTGAACGACGATTTCTACGTAAAATGTCTGTACCAGAGCGACAAATCCCAATAAACAAACCTGAACATCAGCAAATACACATTCATGCTAAAGAAAACCCCCATCTGATGCAAGCTGCCGTCGCTGCCTGGGCAACAGCTATGTTTTGCCGTGAAGTAAACCAGTCAACAATCTCGAAATCCCTACATCCCGATATGCATATCTCGATGATAAGAAGTTTTCGGCCGCCAATCCCGGGTCACAACGAGAGGTGTCAGCTGATCACCCGCTTCCCGAATTGGCGTTATACGAATGGGTGCTTCGTTTGCAGACAGCAAACGTCGTTATAACTGGAGATATGATTCAGGCCGCAGCCCGCTCATTATACCAGACGATGCCTGATTTTCGACTGCTTCAAGAGCCTATGTGGCCTAAAAGGTGGCTGGATGCGTTCAAAAAATGATTTCATATCAAACACTATAAACAATCAGGAAAATGAGCAGCTGTGAATGTCGAAGAAGCATCAGATGAGCTCTACCGGGTCCAAACTGTGATGAAACAATACTCAGCTAAGGATATCTTTAACACGGACGAGACAGCACTGTTTTAGTTAATGACACCCGATCATACATTAGGCACGAAACCCCAATCAGGAGGGAAGAAAAATAAGGACCGCATCAGTTTTCTGCTTACTCGCAATGAAAATGGCACAGAAAAACTACCGTTGTGGATGATAGGCTATGTTGGTAATCCCCGTCCATTCGGCACTAAATGCTGCTACATTAAGAATCTACCATAGGTATGGCGACATAATAGCAATGCCTGGATGACGGCGAAGATATTCACTGAATATCTCTAGTGGTTTGACAATAGGATGAGTGAAAGACAAGTCCTACTTCTTTTTGATAACTTCTCTGCACACGTTACCAGTCTGGAACAGATCACAGCAAATACTTAAACAACACCACAGTGGAGTTCCTGCCTGCTAACGCTACCTCTGTGTACCAACCTATGGACCAAGGCATCATAAAGAACCTGAAGGTGCACTATAGGAGGTACTGGCTAGAATAAATAGAATCGTTCACATTGGAGGGTAGATACCCATACAAGGAGACGAATATCTTGAATGCGGTGCATTGGATTATCGACGCGTGGAAGGACGTCACTCTTACCACTATGGCTCACTGCTGGCGGCATTCACAACTGTTTGGGGTATTGTACGGCCCAGAGAAGAAGCCTCCAGGGTGGTCAGAAGAAGAACACCTGCGACGATTAGCTGAGGATGTCCAGTGGCAGGGAATAATAAGGGGTTCAATGAGTATTGACAACCTCATCGAATCGTGGGAGGAGACAATAATGGACTCAAACGACGACGTACTTAGTCATATTGCTGAAACATTCACACAAGTCATCGAAGAGCCGGCGGAGATTCGTGAATCAGAAATTCGGTCCTCTATTGTACAGTCAGAATTGTTAAAAGCCCTGAATCTAGTTATTCGCGACGAAAAAGAGAGCGCCCTGATTGATATGGATATATTAGCGCATTTACGTTGGAAGCGACAGGCGGCGATGTAATTAGCTGTACATGAGTAGTTCAACAATCCGCAGCAACGACTGGATTTGTACTTCCACAAAGTGTAGGTGGACATCACGTGGTCAGAAAAGTAGAGACATTAGAGTAGGAATAAACCTCGAGATAGAAATACAGAATCGCCGTTCCCAAGTCATTCCTATGTCACAGTCTGACTGTACTATGGTATCAGGCAAAAGTTTATAGCCCATGTTAACGTACTTCGACCGGCAATACCTGGTATCTCATACCCATCATTTCGTGACGCTAGATAGATGGTAGACTAGGTGGTATTTTTATACCTACGTATCTAATGCACTTCTGAAGAGCGACGATTCTGTCCGCAATTCTGTCCCCGCAAAAGCGACGATTCTATCCCCAATTCTGTCCCCCGAACAGCATCGATTCTGTCCTCAATTCTCTCTTTCGAACAGCGATGGTTCTGTTTCCCGAACAAGGATGATTCTATCGTTCAAATCCTAGGAACAGGGACGACTGTTTCTTTCCGAACTACCTGTCGTGCTGGATATATTGATACCGCATTCATCTTTCGTTCGATGAGGCTATCGTTGTCATGAATCAGTCAGTGTACAGCTAGCTATCACACAATATATCGGACGTACAAGTAGGAATAACCCGATACGATGCAGCCCATGGTGTATCGTGTGCAGTCTGGCCGACGAGGCTATTGTTGTTGAGTTTTCTACTCGTGAATCAGTACTCACCATCGTGCAATTGACGCAGAGAACGTAAACTTGGGAACAACTACTACACACAGGATACGATGCAGCCCATGCCATTTGCGCCGGCGCTTGGGGGTGCCCCACGACCACAAGCAGAGATCCCATGCCACCTTTAATCTCTACCGCCCTTCTCACTAGTTCAAGACAGGGCGCACCTGTACAAGTACTGATTGCTCAAATATACTGCACTTATCCTGTACGAAACGCTGTATCCCAGTGAGGGTGCGTAGGTACAGAACGGAGTGCGAAGAGCGGCAATATGGAATAATACTGGCCTGGGAGATAATGGGTGTGGGAGCGACAGGGAAAGAAGGGGAAGAGATTGAGAAAAAGTAGGAGGTGCGCCTCCTACTTATATTGCGTATACAGAAGTAGAATCAATATCAACTTCTAATGAACTAAAACTGTATATGCATCTCATTCACGTCTATCACTGCTTGGCACCGACGTAGCACCGACTCTAATAACTCTCCCAAAAACGACTCCGAGACTGCATTCTATGCCTCTGTCACGTACCCTCGCAACACATTATAACCCGGCTGTTCCTACAACCCCCATCTATCCTCAATATAATCCTTCATGGAATTCCACACCATCTCGATACGATTCAAGTCCGGACTATTAGGAGGCCACGTTAACGTCTCGATACCTCGTCTTATAAGGTCCGCTTTCGTATCCCTCGCAGCGTGTCCAGGAGTACAGTCTTGCATCAAAACGAGGTTAAGCCCTCGTAACCGATGACTCTAAATATATTCCGCAATTATAGGCACCGTATGACCCTGATACGTATCTACGTTGATCCGACCCCAATTCTTTTCCCAAAAGAAACCAGGCCCTTTCACCGAACCATGGAACACACCCCAAAACATCCAATCACGTTTACATTGATGCCTCTCCACGATGCACGTCTCGTCCCATTGTTCTCCAGGCAACTGCGTCACCCATTGCCGACGATGATGGCCCCTCCTAATCTAGGTTTCATCCACCCACAATATCTTCGACCAATCGTCCAATGACCAATTTATATGTTCTACCGCCCATAATAGCCGCTTTTGTCGATCCCCCTCCGTAATACGGGGCTGGGCCCGTGGAATTCGTCGTCGATACCCGAGCCTTCATAATATATGACGTATCACATACATTGAAAGATTCTGATCGAAAAAACAAAGCGATGACTCGAGTCACGTCATTCACCGATTTTTTTTGAGGCTAGAATGAATGCCACCCAATTCCTTTTCTTGATCCTCGTTCATCTCCTGTGGTCTGCCGGACCGCTGTTTTGGCCCAAGTGTGGTGGAAGTAAGCACTTTCTTTATTTGAGATTTCGTATAGGATGTGCGTTGCTCGATTTGTTTACTGGACAAGTGGCCTATCTCGTATAGCGTTCAAATTTGTTCGTAGTTTTCTTTTTGAAGTGTTTTGTACGGTTTGTATTGCCTGCCATCGTGAATGAGTTGTTTTCCGTAGCGGCAGCTACGTTGCAAATTCGTAGGATTCTGTAATTGTGTGTGCGGCGGCTGGCCATAATACGTACTTCCGACTGCATGTGGGCCAGGAGAAGTGTGGAGATACTTTGGTCTCATACTACCTAAGTATGTACAACTCCAGGATAATATATTTACCGTGAACACCATAGTACTGAGAATACCTGAACCGGAAATGGTAATGTGTGGAAGAGTACATGGAGGAAAACGGGCTGGTGGCATAAGGCGGAAGTATTCTAGATCACTTTTGGCAGATTATCTACCTACTTATAAATGGCACATTACCGATTCAAGACGTAAAAACTGGGAATAACTAGGCATTTTGCTGGATGCAGCAAGATATGTCCTTCTATCGCATGAGGAGGTTGCATGCCTCCATCCAGATGCAGCTGTAGGTGGAAGCAGCTGATTCATGAGCAATCAATTCCAGAAGTGACATGTGTGAGGGCCGGCTCCGGGCAACACCCAGCATCCTCCCTCACGATCGCGAAGCCCGCCGTCGCCCTCCGTTACAGCTTCTGATGCGATCTGACCGGAAGGCGCACCACAGCTACGGGAGACCTTTCAGACATCCCTTACATGATAAGGTATTGCTGTTTCACGCAAACACGGGAAAGATCTCGGATGCGGTGCGCAAACTCTCGCCCACTTACGACGGGTCAGACAGAAGGATGAGATGGCCAGACAAACGGAGAGAAGCCTGTTACAATCATGTAGCAGATTTGGACACTTTGTATTGATGGTATGAACGATGACTCTAAACTAGGGAAGAAAGAAAGAAAGAGAACTAAAATTACATGAGTAAGAATTCTTCTTATACTCTGCGTCCTCATGTTCTGTGGTGGGGGACGGCTTGGATTCATGGTAGGCGACGAGAAGGTCTGTACTTGGAGACCACATGGTCCTAGCAGGAATCCGTGAATATGCGAGCTTGTGGTTGGTGACGGCGAGCTCTGTTGTCGAGGCGAGCTGGTCATAGCTTCAGCTTTGTGGAATAGAGCTCCTTAGATGATGATGACAAGCTACTATGTCACGTACTAACAGGAGAGCTCATGGGGGAGTACTGAAAAGCTCTGTGATGACGGTTACTGCTTAGATCTTAGGCGCAACCGTCACAAAGCCTCTATGTTTTCTACGTATATGTTACGAACCGCTAAATACGGTACTATCACGTGCGGCTTAGGTGCGGGGAAGCACACATACGGGAGATCATTCGTT
>JAJFDK010000212.1:0-26268 GCA_028637775.1 Xylariaceae sp. X167
CATAATTATTTTGTGCGCTCCAGCCACCCCCAGCCCCATGTGGCTCAGTGTCTTATGTAATCCAATATTATCCGACAGGTCGTACTTAGGTGTTGCGTGAGTCTTGTAATCTTCATATCAACTTTTCGACTCATTACCGATCTCATCTACGTCCTACCAAACTCATTGACTTTCTCCGCCGAATCATTTATTCCCACACATATCCATCACAGTCCTCGCGTGACACCCACTTACTGCCGCTCTTCGTTCATCTTGTCTGGTTGCCTACCATAATGACATCCCGCTTCATCTCCGCCGGCATAATCGCCGGCGACGCTGATACTTCTCCTCCTGCTCCTTCTGCTCCTGCTCCTTCTTCTGCTCCTTCTGCTCCTCCTCCTCCTTCTGCTCCTCCTCCTGAGACCCACCGAAACGCCGCGCAATGGGAGGCTGTCCAGAAGGATCTTGAGGCGGGACGCAAGGCGCGGGAGGAGAGACGGCGGGCTGCTGGGGAAGGAGGAGGAGGGGAGAGGAGCTTGTTTGAGGTTTTGAGGGATAATAAAGGTTTGTTTTTTTTTCTTTGGGTTTGGTGTTGTTGTTGTTCTGGTTTCTGAGCTTGGTGGTGTTTTGAGTGCTTGGTTTGGTTTGGAGAAGAGGGGGGGGTTTGTCTTTTTGAAAGAGGGGCAGTTGGCTGTTTTGTTTTGGGGTGTTGCTCTTCTGTTTTTTGAGCGTGGTGGTGTTTGGTTGTTTGTTATGTGATGAGATTGACAAGAAGTTGTTTGATTTCGTTGATGACGAGAAGATTACTAACCGTCCAAAACCCAGCGGCCAAACAAGCAGCTTTCGAAGAGGCAAATCGTCTGCGGAACCAGTTCCGCGCGCTGGACGAGGACGAGATTGAATTCCTGTCTGGCGTCAGGGATGGGGAGAAGGCGGAGGAGGAACGCGTGAGGAGGGAAACGGAGGAGGGATTGGAGGGCTTTCGGAGGGCGAGGTTGGCTGTTGCTGAGGGCGGGGGTGAGGGCGGGGCGGATGAGGGGGATGGAGGGGAGGAGTGGACGGCGGCGGGCAAGAAGAGGAAGAGGGAGAGGGATAGGGGGAAGGTGTTTAGGGGGGTTAAGAGACGGGGGAGTTTGTTGGAGGAGGAGGAGGGTGGGAAGATGGTTGGTGAGAAGACTGGGAAGGATGTGGAGAAGGAGGTTGGGAGCGAGTCTACCGGCGAGAAGGACGGGAAGGACGAGGTGAAGACTGCGCTCCCGGCCGCTGCACCGGTGACGACAAGTACGCCTGCTAAGATGGAAAAGGCGGAGCCGGAGCCGAAGCCGGCTTTGGGATTAGTTGATTACGGTTCGGATGACGATGATGATTAAGGACCCGGGTATTCAATTTGGGGCTTGACTTCACTGTTGGAGGAGACCAGGCTGGGATTTACGACGAACCAAAGGGCAATGTTCGTCCATTCTCGCAGCTGCGCTTGTGTCGAAGTTGAGTTGGGCTGGCTTGACTCTATTGAAGAGAGTGTTTGTGCGCCGTCGCACTCGAGCGCCACTGGCTGGTTGCCTGCAATTTCACGGGATGTTGGGGTGAGTCATTGCGGATTTCGTCGCCTTGATATCGAAAAAGAAATCTCTTGAAGACGTTTCTATGGTACCGGACTTCAGCGTCATTTGGGACGACAATGGCTCGGGAAAATGTGGCGAATATTTATTTACGCCCGGCGGCTCGTGTTGAAGGACGGCTCATTTCGCGATGTCAAGGGCAACAGGAATGCGATGCTACGCGGTTAGGAGAATACCGTTTCACATTCCGTTGTCGATGCGCGAGTACTTACTACCAGTTTGCAGTAGACATTCAAGTCATGGTGTATCTGGTATGTGTATTCTTACGGATCATCACCCCCTTTTAGCTAGCTATCAACTACGTTGTCAGACAACTATATGTTAATGGTTCAGCTTGGTGCTGCCAGCCCCTATATCTTCTCAGGTGTCTTATAGTGGCGAAGCAACACGAGATGAGGCACCAGTGCTACCAGACGCACGAAATAGGGGAAACAATAAGCAACCATCTTGTGACTCTCGACACAAACGCTGCCGTCCAGACATGACATTGCACATGTGTATCACGAAAGGTTACGCAGTTCGCGGCAATAATCCAACGGTAAACAGCCATATATTCGTCCTACACTACCGTATTCAACTGCCAATCAATACAACTCCTCGACATATATCACCCCTGCACAACTCACACACACCTCCTAACTACCACAATTGAGAAAATCCCGCCCCGGCCCATGCCGAATAACACCACACTTCCGCACCTTCAACTTGCCCTTCTTCCACGCAAACTCAAAGATAGCCCGGTCGGGCACATTCACGACGGATTCACCGGGTCCCCACACGTGCCCGTCGACTTGTATCGGATACTCGGCTTTGTTCTTTCCGCACTGCAGGGGAAGTTTTTCGGAATTGCTGAAGTAATGTGGGTATTCACCACGTCCTGGCGTCCAGTGCTCCCCTTTTTTCCGCATTTGTTTTGCGGCCGCGGAGATTGCGGCTGAGAGCTGGTTGGATGTGTATGTGTGTGATGGGTAGGCGCGCCCGGCCCCGTTGTTGGTTGCGGGACAGTGGTAGGAGGGGCTTTTGTGGGTGGCGGGGGGTGTTGGGGTGGAGGAGTTCGGGGAGGAGGAGGAGTCCCAGGAGCTGTCGTCGTCCCAGGAGGAGGCGTCCCAGGAGGAGTCCCAGGAGGAGTCGTCGTCTTGTGGGGTGGGGAGGGCGGTTATTAGGGGGAGGAGGAGGAAGAGGGTTAGGAGGGTGCGGAGGAGTTGCATTTTGCGGTGGATGAATGGAGGTCTTGTAGTAGAAGACGAGGGCTTGTCGATGAGCTGAGGGTTCTGTTGACGAGAGACGTGCTCGCTTTTATGTTGTTTTCCCTCATGGCCAAGCTCCTTAACTCACTGGTATGAGGAGGTTTGACTATTGCTGGCCAAGAAGTCGGCTCAATTGGCATAGTCACGTTTCCGACCTTCTTGAAGATCCAGAACCTCATTGAAAGTCAATATGTGATGGCAATGTCACCACAGGCTTATGGTAGCACGATGCTTCTGACAATCAGGCCGAGGTATCGTACTCTTGATTGCAGGAGAGACCTGTCTGGACATCCATCCCGTCGTCGACTTGACATGTGGTCTTCGTGACATTAGGGGTCTTCGAAAGATTCTCGTGCACAATGTATAAGATTGAAGTATACCAAGAGACTGCACCAGGTCTGAACTGGAATACATGGAATAATCCATGGGTGTATCAATGCTCGCACATGCTTGAGTTGTGCTTTGATGTTGGATCCTCCCCGCTACCGGCTACTCGTCTCCAGCATGTCTTTGCAAGTCATTGTTCATGGCCGGTCTAATTTTCCTCGAGATACGAGACGATGGAATCAGTCCGAGCAAAAGTTTTTACAGCAATGCTTGAGATCATTGTCGTTGAGTTCAAAATAGGAGAGTACACTTATTCAGATTCTAAATCTCAACTATCTACAACGGGCAACTCCTGAAGCCATTCAACTGAAGTGTCTACATTAGTTCCCATGCAGTCCATGTATACTCATAAACCTTTCGTCCGTTTATTGAATATGCCATGATCATCTTGGCATGATGATAGAGCGGAGAGAAGTAATACGTGCAAACTCACCACGCGGTGTTGCGCGTTGAATAGGGGTAGTGTTCGGTTATCGGCCCTTCACATGCCCAACATCACGCAGTGACACGGACCAAGATTGGTTAAATGGCTTCTGTTGAAGAGTGCTGGGTTGCAATTGGTTTTCAATACGACGATGACTGACCACTGCGAGATGGGTTACAGTCGAAGATACTACTGTGTTTGAGTCGAGGGGCATGTGCAACTCGGTTGATGGGGTTGGTGCTTGAGGGGGATATCTACCACGGGACTCTGAGAGCTGGAGGAGCTCTATGGGAGCTATGAGCTAGCTGGTTGTTCGAAGAATCCGACAGCATCATGGTGGATGTCGACGATATGACATGAGTTTCCCTTAGGATACCAACTTGGTAGCACGTACTATGGTTTGATCGTGAATAATTCAGTATCACTTCTATAGACGTTCCCCCTTATCGTTTATCTGAGTCGCCACACCCCGTTCGAGCTCAAGACTCGGCCGAGAGCTCCATGACAATCACCAATCCCTACAAGTTGGTGATCATCCATTACACCATGTATGTCAACAGCCACGGTCAAGTACAAAGTCCTAACCGCTCAATGCTGAGCAGTTAGAAACGAGGCGAGGGAGGGGAGTCATGGAGGACTATGCAGGCTGTCAGGATACACGGCGTCTACCTCAACATATCAGCTGCAGAACAATATGAGTGATTTATTCTATTGAACACAACCCTCTCACAGACGAGTTACACCTCAATACTCAATTGTATCACAAGCTTAACAGACCCGAAGTCTTGGCCCTATGCCGAATGGAGGCTTCACATGTATGATCCTCTCAAGTAGATGGTTGTGTTGGCTTACGTGAAGGCAAGGGAAGAGGGTTGATGGTCATGCGACAGCTGATGCCCGAGGGCAGCCAGATGCGCGAAGGGATCGCCGCGTCCGGGCCTCGGTTCGCCTGAAACGTGTGTGACGACGTCGTGGAGATGGTGATGGATGACTAAGATTGTCAGCGCGGGAGACATTTGCCTAGAATTGTGCTGTGCTTGACACCTATATCCTTTGCCAGGAGATATCGATTCCGCACTTGAAAGACAATCGACATACCGCTTTCGAAAGAAACGCTCTCACATGCTTTCAAACCCAGCAGCGTTCACTTACTAGTTCTTCTAATCATGACTTCCGAGCAAACCGAAGACATCGAAGCCTGGGCCCAGGACCAAAAGACCCTTCCCCGACCTCCCACGGACGCCGAACTAGCAGCCTTCGTAGAAGTCCTGAAGGCCCCCGAAAGCGATCTATGGCAGCTTGCACCGAAAATCAGCGCCTTCTACGTCAAGCCGTTTGCTGAGTCCCGTATCGACGTCTTCTGGTTCATGCTCGGCGATGCGGTGAATAGACTCACCTCGCAGAACGATAAATTGGTCGAGCTGGTACTTAAATTGCAACGTCTGCCTGATGGGAAGGGCGTCCTCGGTCCGGAGCCCTGGTGGAGTGATTTGCCGTATTTTGATAATTATTGGACGGAGTGGCAGCAGTTTCAATGTGAGTACCCCTGATATAGGGAGTCATGGATTGAGTTATTGCCTTCCAGTGTCTGATAAGTGGTTAGTCGAGAATACACCGAAATCCCCGGATTACGCAGCAAACTGCCAGGCTCTGATCAACCGGAACGCCTTCCTAGCTAAAATGACCGCGCGCAGGGGTGATGTGGAAGTCCTCGATCAGCTTGACCGCGGCTCGGAAGCTATGAAACAGGCTTTGGAGGGCAAGGTGCCTATCGAGGCATATGTGCTCGCCGCCGAACCCTGGTTGACGTACTGCGCACGAGATTTGTATGATCGGTGCGTGCAGGGCGGCAAGATGAGCTGGGAGTACCCAAACACGGCTACGACGTCTTCGGGGGCGCATAGGGATTGGACTAAGCATCGCTGGCAGTATTGGCACACGATTATGCAGGATATCTCGCGTTCCCCGCGGACGAGTCAGAGGACTAGGGATGCGGCGAAGCAGTGTGTTGAGAAGATGGCGGAGGTACAGGCGGCTGGAGAGACTTGAGAGGGGGAGTATGTAGCTGTGACAATTGTGGACCTTTTGAACCGCGTAGAGGAAGAACGATGGCGTTGGCGGTATTCCGCTTTTAGTGTCGATATTATTGTCAGCTGTAAGTCGTTACATTGTGTCGCTGGGGCTTCATTCGGGTAAGCATTGTTGTTAATGACACCAAAGAACTGGAGTACTTACTATGTGCACTCCATCTTTACATTACTTCGAGATCACCAGGGTAGAATGTCGAACAGGTTGATACCCATATTTGTGTTTACTACTCTTTCATTCGATTGAGATGCTGCTGGCTGTACATGTTTTGTGGAGAGAAAGGAGTAGGAAGAAAGGAAGATGAACTTGTCATCTGGACAGATTCCGCCTGCCCCAGGTCTATTCATCAAATCCTACCGGGCATGCGCATATATACAAACTCAGACGCGATATTATACACACATCACACGATTTCCACGCCACTTCTCCGGGGCTGGATTATGCAATTTTCAGTCAGGTGTTATTAGGCAGAGGAAACAGAGGCGAGAGGCGGGTAGCCACTCCGTTAGATTGGATTGAGACGGCTGCTTACGATTATTCCTCGCTTATTCCTCGTCTACGCGAACGGGCTGTGGCTTCGGCGTCGGGGTGGTAGCCCAGCGCCAAAGGCTGCGCAGACTGCCCTTGATAAAGCCCTCGATTTCCTCCTCGGGCACTACGATGGCCCGCGCGCGCGCCTCATCCTCGGGCCGGAGCTCGAAACGGCGCATGCGCATGGAGATGCGAGGGTCGAAGACCATGCTACTCGTCCAGATCCTCTCGGGTTCAGGGGTAGCAGAGGCATCTGACTTTTGCTCCTCTTCGGCCTTCCGAGCTTCTTTCCATACCGAACTCGGCCAGTCCTTCTCCTCCCAGAGCAAGGCAGACGCCTGCTCGGGCTCTGTGCTCATGGTATCGGGGTTGGTCTCTTCGCGGAATTCGCGGGCTGTTGCGAGACATACGGCCGCAACTTCGCGACCGATGTCGTCAGCGAGGTGACGGCGGTTGATGAATCGTCCCAAGCGGATGAACATGTATGAGAAGCCAAGGATGTGCGGGAACTGAATCGGAGCGGAGGGCGAGAACTCGTTGGGTATTTGCATGGGGAGAGAGGATGTGGGATAGTCGGCTGTGGTGTTGTAGGGTAGGGGCTGCGGCGGTCGGTCGGACTTTTCCTCCTCTTCCTTCTTGGTCTCTTCGGACTCCTTCTTCTCTTCACCCGCGGCGCCTTCCTTGCTGCCCTCTGCAGTAGATGCGTCTGTTGAAGGTGCTGGCGTCGGTAGGGGCGGAGCAGTCAAAGGTCCAAGCCAGCCCTCGTGTAAGCCCCGGACGTATTCTTTCCAGGTGTGTCGGCCGATGACAATGTCGCCTCTTACGCCGTTGTACTCGGGAGTGTTGTTCTTCTTTCGGATATTGTTGACGATTTCGTCCTGGGTCGAGATGGCCTCGGCCGCATCTGGATCTCGCGCTCGACGTATGCGCTCTGCGACGGCTGCGCGCACATCGCCCTCCTTGCGCCCTTGCACGAACTCCCAGTCCAAGCCCGAGGCGGCCAGAATCGGTTTGACGTACTCCGTGTAGTGATCCTGGGCGACACGCAGACCATCGGTGGGGGGACTCTCAAGGTAGATGGTCAGCTTGCGCGGCATCTCGTTCGGCGTCGACAGAGGCTCCTTGGCAAGGTGGGATACGGCGCGCGCCCACCGTGCGGTAGCCCGGTTTTTCTCGCGCTTGTCGTAGATGATAACGGCGGAGAAGGAGGTGAGGACAGCCCAGAAGATCATCCAGTTTCGTGACGGGAGCTTCTTGGGGAGATTGGGGAGTCCCATCATGCGCAATGCCGGGTTCGGCGTCGGCGCCTTGTACGCGGGCGCCGCGGTCGAGGCGGGCTTCGAGTCTGCCATCTTGGCGGCGGAGCTTGCCTTGTTTAAGATCCGGGTTGCCAGTGACGAGAGTCCGTCAAGATCTCACAACGGTAAGCTACTCTGATTGCGACTTGATATAGAGGACTCTGCGAATGGGTCCTTGAATGCTGTCTCGTGAAATTTCAGGAAGTAGAAGAGGTCAGTAAAATGTCATGGGACATTCCCGTCACTCTTATCGATTGCCAACCTTACCTTGCGCAAGAAATGTGCATCATTGTTGAGTAGATGCATAATGCCGGGTAAATGGTATATGTATGATCGTAAACGTAATAAGCTGATATTAAGCTTAATTCACCTATCGATGCTAGATTCGCAGTTGTCACGACAGGACTCACCACGATACGAGTCGAGTAGCAAGAATTACGATGAATTCTATCTTCGATATATGTCAAGGTGGTTAGCTAAAAGCAGCTTCTGGATGTCAAGGAAGCCCCGAGATGAAACATACAGCCGAGCCAACTGGTTGTCATTGGATCGCGACTCAACTGTGGCTGTTGAGTCACGAATGATTTTGTATCAGTTGCGACAGAACGGAATCCTCACTGTCTCGGCAATTTGTTCCGCAATCTTTTCTCTGAATTGCTTTCTTGCTAGCACTTTGTTCTCTGTCACATTACTTGCTGAGAGAGGTTGTAAAGATTGAGCACTTCTGCTAGGTATTTATACCGGTGTACTTCGTGCTTGAGCTGTTGGGATGTTCAGACGTGGTGACGCACCCAAAGCCATTTGATTCGATACGCACAGGTCTGTTGCTGTTTACAAGTGCTTGATGGGCAAGCGGAGGCTCCTCGAGCGACATCGGGCGACGTGTTTCTGTCCGAGGGCAGAGGACACCGTTGCCTGGCGGACTGCTCCTGGTCACTCCGGAGTCTCGTCTCGCTTTGACCGCAGCAACTCCTATTGCTCAAGCCTGTTTTTGCGGCGTTTTGACTGCTCTATCGCATAATCGACCAATCGCTGTAGGAGCTCGAACAGATGGACTGGATGGGATCTATGTTGAAGCACAGATGGCAGATGCAGAGTTAAGTGTCTGTGATCTGAGATCTGCTTGCTTACATCTGTAGGTTGAGTTGAAAGATGGAATACCGACTGCGGTTCCATCTTCGGTCATAGGATAACTGATGTCGTCAGCATCATTCAGGTGAACTGTTCAGAATCAGATAGAGTTATTTCTTACGCCATGCATCGCTATTCGACCCGTCCCTTTCCCGTTGAGCATGCTGCAGCTTGCATTCCCGCCGCAGCGAGAGCCTCTTTCTCTGTCTTTCTTCTGAACACTACCGCACCTAGTACTCCGGCATGCCGCCTTGGTGATGTGTGGTGATCTGGATCACCGGTACATTAGTGTTCCGTGATGGCCTGCTAGTGCAGGCAATTCAACAACTGAGACAGCTGAAATAACGCCTATCAAAGCGAAACAACTCCCTGGACACGCTACGCATTAGACGTGCTGAGAGCCGTTAACACATGGACAACCCGAAACGGACCGAAATTAGCACCGCTGCTCCCACCAGCGACTGCTTGTAATCCGCCCATACTTCTAGAAGGTAGCGATACTTTCAGTCAGCAGCGAGGGAGGCGCGCTAACACGCCCAAGTGGGGTCGGCTAGATTGGCGGACACATGGCCGGAGGGCCTCACGTACCGTAAGTATCGTACACGCCGGCGACGGCGGAGGGGATACCTGAGGCGCCGACTGCTCTGGCGTACAGGTACACTATCAGCCTGGGCTAGTACCGTAACGTGTTAAGCGGCTGCTGGTCGGGCAATCATGGGTCCCCAGCTAGTGGAGCTAGTGGAGCTAGCGGAGACCCCTCCACTGGAACCCCTTTGCTTTCAGGAGGCCGTTGTACCTGCCTGCTTCGTGCCTACAACAAACATCCATGCCTTGAACGACGTCCTGGTCCTCCAGCTGTCAACCCATTTACCTTCCTGCCTCCCCCCCTTTGTGTTAATCATTACTGTCTGCAGTTCGTCCAGCATTGCGGAGCGTCACAGATCTTTTTTTTCTGCTGTTGCATCATCGTTGTTGTTGTAGTTGCTGCTGTTGCTGCTGAGATAGATAGACATCGCCGACGCAGGCCTTCACTTCACCTGGTGCGAATAGGAGGTGACTCGACTGGCTCATTGTCTCGTTCCTCGCGAGTGGGTAACCCGTAGACACAGGTAACGCTCTCTTCCCTGCGTCGCGCTCGCGGGCGCAGACTAGCCTGGCTTGCAAAAGACATGGCTGCAGGTGTATTTCCCATGCCGCTACCGTTTACTGACATCTGCCCGTCTGCTGTCTCAGGTTCCATCTTCGAGACAGGAAGAAGTCCAGGCTGGCCGCCGAGGGGCACATTCACAACCTCAACCTCTACCAGAACCTCATCCACGACTTTCACGACTATCACGATATTCACGACCGTGACACCGGCTTTGCCGAGTTTGAGCGACTGGGTCAAGTCTCCACTTTCTGCCACGGATCCGAGACCGTCAGTAGAAAAGGAGGGAACCAGAAAGACTCCGAGTTGACCTCACTACTTGGACTCATATCCCTTGTTGTTATTCAACTCGTCCGCCCGTACTGCTGTTGTTGTTGCCTTCCTCACCTCCTTTTAGATCGCTGAGTAGGACTGCACTTTGGCGACATCACTGGCAACATGGATCCCAATCGTCTGCACCTCAACTTCGGGAACAACGAGCGGCTCCCCCAGGCCGACCGTGCGTATCCCACGACGCCCTCGACTTTCCCTCAACCCGTCTTCCCTAATACCGCTCAGCAACACCCTGCTGGTCAACCGGCGCAGCCTGGTCAGCAGTTCGCTGGTGGCTATGCGCAGCCCAATGCATACTATGCGCAGAACCAATATCAACAGTATTCTCCCGCCCAAGCTGTTGATTATGCCGCCCAGTCTGCCGCATACCAGCCTCGGTCCAACACCCCGGGCACGAATGACCCCAACGTCGGTCTAGCTCACCAGTTCTCCCACCAGAATCTCGGTGGTAATGGAGCGAGACCTAATGCGTACGCTGGTCGAGGCGGCTCCCCAGCCCAATCTCGTCCCCGAACCGCTGGTTCCGGGCAACAGCCTGCGTACGGCTATCCCAACGCCCCTATGCCCTCTCGACCGTCCGAATTCCAGCCGGCTCCCGAGCGTAATCCGGAGAAGTATGGTGTCAATGCCAACAATAACCAGAAGAAGTGTTCTCAACTGGCCGCCGACTTTTTCAAGGACAGTGTCAAGCGAGCTCGTGAGCGCAATCTGAGGTAACAACGCCAATTCCCCAACTCTCCCCATTCGTGATTCCTAACTAGGTGATAGACAAAGCGAGATGGAGCAGAAGCTCCAGGATCCTAACCAGTCTGCTGCCAGAAGAGAGCAGATATGGCAGAGCGGCGGCAAAAAGGAAGGCCGGTATTTGCGATTCCTCCGGACTAAGGACAAGCCGGAAAACTACCAGACCGTCAAGATTATCGGCAAGGGTGCTTTTGGTGAGGTCAAGCTGGTTCAGAAGAAGAGCGATGGTGTTGTCTACGCCATGAAGTCCTTGGTAAAGACGGAGATGTTTAAGAAAGATCAGCTCGCCCACGTTCGCGCCGAGCGAGATATTTTGGCTGAATCGGACAGCCCCTGGGTTGTCAAGCTCTTCACGACCTTTCAGGATGCCAACTTCCTCTACATGCTTATGGAATTTTTGCCGGGTGGAGATTTGATGACCATGCTCATCAAATATGAAATCTTTTCCGAAGATATCACTCGATTTTATATCGCCGAAATTGTCCTCGCCATTGAAGCAGTACATAAGTTGGGTTTCATTCACCGGTACGACTGGATTTGCCCTCTAATCACCAATGCCGCTCTAGACTGACTTCTTTTTGTACAGTGACATCAAACCCGACAACATCCTTCTTGATAGAGGCGGCCACGTCAAGCTAACTGACTTCGGCTTGTCCACGGGTTTCCACAAGCTACACGATAACAATTACTACCAGCAGTTGTTGCAAGGACGGTCCAATCGACCCAGAGACCGCAACTCGGTTGCTATTGACCAGATTAACCTGACGGTTAGCAATCGCGCTCAGATCAACGACTGGAGACGGTCGCGACGATTGATGGCATATTCTACCGTGGGTACGCCGGATTACATTGCGCCCGAGATCTTCACGGGTCACGGCTACACATTCGACTGCGACTGGTGGTCTCTGGGTACGATCATGTTCGAGTGTCTCGTCGGTTGGCCGCCTTTCTGCGCCGAGGACAGTCACGACACATACCGAAAGATCGTCAATTGGAGACAGACGCTCTATTTCCCCGACGACATAACGCTGGGCACCGAGGCCGAGAACCTCATTAGAAAGTAAGTTGACGATCTCCCATTGTTCTGAGCGGGAGTTGGTGGCTAACGAATGATGATAGTCTTATCTGCAATACCGAGGCACGACTCGGCAGAGGCGGAGCTCATGAGATTAAGGCGCATGCGTTCTTCCGGGGCGTCGATTTCGACAGCCTGCGTCGCATTCGTGCGCCTTTCGAGCCGCGCCTCACGTCAGCGATTGATACGACTTATTTCCCGACTGACGAGATTGACCAGACTGACAACGCGACCATGCTGAAGGCGCAGGCGCTTGCATCTGGCAAGCAGCCCGAGGATACGCCCGAGATGAGCTTACCTTTCATCGGCTACACCTTCAAGCGATTCGATAACAACTTCCGTTAAACGGTGGTTGCGCCTACATAATTTCGTTGACATGGCAGACTTGGAGTGCAGCTCGCAGACACATCGATCTCATGAGAGTTGCTGGCAGTGTCTTAAGGAGTGTATGACAATTAACGGCTGCTCGTTGAATGTTTGGCTGAACCGCACTTGACCACGTGTGATGACGAATTGTTGGAGTTACAGTTGTCTAGTGGTAGACTCCGTAATGCTTTGGCGCGTCTATCCATCGTTTTGCACCATGATTGCAACGGGGCGGCAGCCTTGTTCAGTGTCATGACGATCAAGGGAGTTTCAGGGAGTGCTGGAGCAAGGAAGGCGGAGGAATTTCGGGCGAAGATGGCAACTCAAGATGCAGATAGGCCGTCTGATGGACGAGCCACTCTCGAGCAAGCAAGCAAGCCATGGAGCTGAAGAAAGCTTGGAGAAATGTAGCTATCTACCTACCGATACATAAGGAAGTGTGTCTCCATACATACTGGAGCTTGTTGCGACATGTGTACGGTACCCCTTTACCAGCTAACTGGGTGATGCAAATGACCTGGTGCTTGCTTATTTACAGAAGAAGTTCGACCAAATCAGAACGATGTCATCGTATTCGCGTGTATGAGTGATGTTTTAATACTGTAAATCTGGCTTGTCGGGATGTTCTGGTCGGCGGTTGCCAGGAGTCTTGGACTCGTCGTCGTGAGCTCTGAAATACGGTTGTTCCGCACCGTTTAGGCAATACGGTTTCTTCTGTACGGAATGACGACGGAATACGGAACTCAGAATACGGACGTGACTAGCCCCGCTTTTCTGACGGAACAAAAAGATTACCTAAGCCTCGTTCGGTGGTTCTTCAACGACAACGATCCCGGACTCTTCTGGTTCCAACTCCAACTTCATCCATCAAACCATCACTAATCTAATCAGCAACATCATCGACATCACGACTCGATTCTCTTTGCGTGACGACTCTACACAGATTATACGCACACTACCCACGTATCTGCTCAAACACGAGACAACAATCAAGAAAGCGAGAGATCACGACGCGACATGGATTACCAGAATCGCGCGGGCTCCAAGTTCGGCGGCGGCGGTGTCGCATCGCACAGCGCAACGAACGCCGATCGTCGCGAGCGACTGCGCAAACTCGCTCTCGAGACCATCGACCTCGAGAAAGACCCGTACTTCTTCAAGAACCATGTCGGAAGCTTCGAGTGCAAGCTCTGTCTCACCGTCCACCAGAACGATGGCTCCTATCTCGCACACACGCAGGGCAAAAAACATCAGACGAATCTCGCGCGGCGTGCGGCGCGCGAGCAGAAGGAGGGAAAGGGCCAGATTGATCCGAATACGGGCCTGCCGGTCGGTGTTGTCGGCGCCGGCTTTGGCGCGGCGATGGTCAGGAAGAATGTTGTTAAGATTGGTCGGCCTGGGTATAGGATTACCAAGATACGGGACCAGGTTACGAGGCAGCAGGGTCTGCTTTTTCAGCTGCAGTATCCGGAGATTGGACAGGGGATTGTACCCAAGGTGCGCTTTATGAGCGCCTTTGAGCAGCGCGTTGATGATCCCCCGGATAAGAATTATCAGTATATGCTTGTTGCTGCGGAGCCGTATGAGACTTGCGGCTTTAAGTTGCAGGCTAGGGAGATTGATCGTACGGGTGATCGGTATTGGACGTGGTGGGATGCTGATTTGAAGGAGTTTTGGGTCCAGGTCATGTTCTTGACTGAACGTGAAGAGAGATATGTTGGTGTCCCTGGTCTGCCGGGTCGGTAGAGGGCAGCAGAATTCGAAATTTTGCAAGGGGGAGCGACGTTTGTATTGAACATGCAAGATGATGAAGGCCACAATCGTCACGGCAAGTCTTATCAAGAGCTCGTTTTACACATATGGCCGCCCGACTGACCAATTTGAGGATGTTTGCGTTCAGACCATGAGTCTGCCATATCTTATCCCCTTCAACCATGTACTACGGTGTGGTACCGGGAATTAAAATGGCGGCACGAAACTCGGGGGAGGCTCAGACTTATGCGAGCACTGGAATTTGGCAAACAAGAATGCAACCTTTTCGGCGCATTTCACATAGCCTTGCCGTGGCTCTGGATCTTCATCACGGCCCACGAATTAAGTACAGCTGTCGAGGCCACACAATCAGGGTGAAAATGGAGGCTAAAACACCGAAACACATGGTGGTGTACGAAGGCTTTGACATCAGGCCTGCCCAGACGAGCATGCCGAAACTTGTCAAACATGGAGTTACCGATGATACCATCAGAGCATGACCTGCGTGTTGTCATTGCCAGTTTGTAGTCGCCATGACGAGACTGTGTAGTGGATGGCTGCAAACGCGAACCGAATCATCAGTTACGCCTCCTGATGCCACTACTCGTTTGTTTTTCATCTCGTAGGAAAGGAGTACGTCAACTGCTGGATCTGAACAGACGCACTTATCTGGTGTCTGAATTTCAATTTGCTTAGAAGTGTACGGACTATTTTTCTCCTAGATAAGTTGAATTGACCTTTACGTGCCCGTTCATTCTCTGGAGAAGTGTTTGAAGTGCTACTAAATCTGTACGGCGTGATAGGCCTCGACCTTTTGCTTGAGACGTTCTATTTGCCTATCAACTAGTAACGCTCGAAAGGCTCCGAATATGCGTTCTCCTCAATGTCCGAGTGAAGTTCTCGGGGTAGAAGCATCCGTCTCATGTCTCTGCTTGACTTGCACATTTATTAGGGGCGAATGATCGAGCGGATGTGGTCGTGGCCTGCAACAGTCGCTGAAGGCCAGCTACCCAGCTACCTATCATCGTATTATACTATCATACTGGAATAACATGGCTCATACATGTTTTGTCGTTTCCATCCTCTCATGAGTAAAGCCGACTAACACCCGTCAGCGTTACTGCACCTTAACAGAGGACAGGTAACTCTCAGGCTGACCCTCATCACTCAATTGCCCCCCAGCAGAGTCAGGTCTATGAAAGACATAAAACTCCGGATCATTATTCTCCTCATTCGCCTTGGCCGCATTATACCGCTTGAACGCATTCTCAACCAAAAGCCCCACCTCCTGTCTATTGCGCCCGATCACACCCACGGACAACAACGCCTCCGTCTCCTCAATCCAGTCTTGCAGCCGTCGGTACGCGACTTCTGAGGTTGCCCGGATCCCTTGATTAGTGCGAGCACACCCGCGAGAACGGTGTTGATTACCCCCAGCACGGTGATCGCTGTTTGGTACCGGATTGCTGACGCCCCGAGCGCGGTTAGGGCTGCGCCGATTATTATCTGCGCGAAGTATACGATGTAGAGGAATGCTTGGAGCAACATGTGTTGGACGTGCTTCCGTGTTTGCGTTCTGATTACGTGTCGGTAGATCCCGAGGGCGGTTTTGCGGCTTTCTTCTACTGTGCCGCGCGCTGAGAGGGTGGGCATGTGTGCGTTTATGCCTACTGCTTGCCGGAAGATTTGCAGGTTCTCGTCGGTTGGGCTGCGGATTGATAGCCCGGCGGGCGGACCCCAGAGGGAGGGGGTGGGTTTTTCGGCTTTGGGGGCGGAGGGCGGGGTTGCTTTGGGGTCTTTTGGTGGCATTGTTGCTGGTGGTGGTGGTGGTGGTGCTGTTGCTGGTGGTGGTGCTGTTCCGGTTCCTGGAGCTGTAGTTGTAGCTGCTGCTGGTGGCTGGGATGTGGATGACGGACCTTCGCTCCTCAGGGGCGATGTCAATAGGGGTGAATGCTGACTGTCGGTCGACATGAGGTATATGGAAGAGTTTAGCTACTGAGATATGGGGGTATGCTGGTCGTCACTTTGCCGTCTCTTCAAAAGGACTTGGAGGCTTTCTAGTGAATAAGTTGTTCTGTCTGCTTAAAGGGGCACTCTACGATTACACTACCGGGCCATGACGCCCTTTTAACATGCCCCGACTATCCTGCTTGATCAGCCAGCGTCCGGCAAAAATGCCATGATGAATAATGCCAGATCAAATCCCACGATCTGACCTTCGATCCTGAAGCTACGCTGACGTGGGTAATGGCGGTTAACCAAGCTGTGGATTATAGAGAAGATGGATATTTCAAAGGGAACGTTATATTATGTTGGATTCTGCCTGAGATCAGAGTATGTACTATTAATGTCACAGCGGCGCTTCCTTCACGATTGCCGAGCCGGGCTTGCCGATTGCAACCGGGTTGCCGCTGGTGGTTTATCGTTGGGGTTTTATATGTCCCGTTGCAGATATCTGAAGAGTCTGCCGCAGAGCCGCGAGCCAGCAAGACGCGGTAAAGGTTGCCGCTTGATGCTAGGATTGTGGGCGGCAGTTGTTGGTGCCGTCTGAATGCCGTGCAGCAAGTCGGCAGTTGGTAGGGAGCCCGGACAGGGTAGGGCTCCTCATCCTACGTCCTGCCTATATCAGAAGTCATCGTGACAGGGATCGCGGTGGGACGGGGGTTTGCTGAGGATGCTTAGAAGGCTGGTGGGGACTGGTTTGCTCTTTGACTACGAGCACGGGAAGATAAAATGGAAAGAAAGAGCGCGGTTTTAGGGGATGGAAGTTGGTTTTTCTGGAAAAGACGGGTTGATATGGTAGTTGATAATTGTCAAGGAACGGCAAGGGGAGGAAGCCTACCCGGTATCCAGCGCTACATATCAACCAAATCAAGCAGTCAAGTTTTCTCAGTCAAGCAGTCAAATCTGGCCGAACAAAACGTCCAAGTAGTCAAGCCTGCCCCCTATATTTGACTTGCTTGTTTGACACATTTATGGGTCTACCGATGATGCCTGGTGCCTAATAAAGTACGTACGATGTCGACACATACTTCGCGGGTATCGCAACCTCATGTATGAGTATACCTACATATACCAACAACGCTAACCCAAGTCTGGCTACATACATACCTAACTTAGCGCCCACAACGTATTCAAACTAAGTATTACGCAGATTTTCGTTGTTTTTCACTGTTATCAACCGTACATAATAGCAATTAACTAAGTAAACAAATCTTTCTACAATCTAACCGCATTACTACCGATACAATGGCTCAAAACTTCTTCGGAATTCCTCGCCTGCCGTCGCTGCTTGACGAGCTCGACAGTCTGGGTACACGCACTGAATCCTCCCGTCTCGTCAATGCTGCCACCTCAACGGAAGGCAACAACGTTAACTCATCCAATATACCAACTGTTGCATACCGCGGCCGACACTTCACTTTGGACTCTATGGTTGCAAAGAAGGGCCAGAAAGGTCGCTCAAGTTGGATTAAGAATGAGGGAATATTTGTACGAGAAATTATTCAAGGTACGAGGCTTGGTAAATGCTTCTGGGTTTGCCGCCGCTGTGATGAACGTCGCGAGCTGTCTTTATTCTCTGCAGAAGCTACCAATTCTGCCGCCAGCCATCTCAGAAAAAAACACCGTATATTCGACACATCACGAGGCGACGAAGCCATTCCATCCGACTCTGTCAATAGTACTGATCTCCTCCCAACACCGCCCCAGACATTAGCAGCCGTGCCGCAGACAAAAGTCACGATGATTGAAGATCTCTGCCTCGGATTCGTCGTTAATAGTAATCAGCCATTCGAAATATTCAACGACGCGTTTCTCAAGGAGCTTCTCCATCAACTTAACCCCGACATCACTCGACACGTCGCATGGAGTCGAGATTCCCTCAAGCGTCGACTTGTTCGTACATATAATACTGCAAAACGCACCGTTCAGGACGAAATGAGCCGCTCTATATCTAGTATTCATCTAGCTTACGATCTGTGGACTTCACCGAGCCGTCTTGCTTTACTTGGGGTATCAGCACATTACATGGACCAGTTTGGTGTGCAGCAACAACGATTGCTGGCTTTGCGGCATCATTCAGGGTCACACTCAGGCCCGAGCCTTGCGAATACCTTTGTTGAAATTATAAGAGAATGGGACATCACAACAAAGCTGGGTACATTCGTCTCCGACAATGCCTCTAATAACGACACCTGCAATATGGAACTATTTCAACGTTTATTCCCTACATACACAACACAAGATGTCAATGATCGGAGAATGCGATGTTATGGACATATCTTGAACCTCGTTGGTCGTGCATTCCTATATGGGGAGGATAGCGAGAGCTTTGAACAAGAATCGCGTTCTCTTGAAGTTTTGAATCGTGTCGATGAAGATTTACAACATTGGCGGAGGAAGGGCCCTGTTGGCAAGTTACACAACATTGTGCGATGGGTACGAGCATCACCTCAAAGAAGCGAGTACTTTAGAACGGTTGTAAGCGAAGGACAAGATGAACAGACATATCAATTGTCTGAAGAGACTACAAAGGAACTCGAATTAGTTCTCAACAATGAGACTCGGTGGAACTCCACATACCTCATGATCGACCGCGCTATAAAGAAACAAGCAGATGTTGAGGTCTTTTTGGATCGCAATAGACTTGAGGTGGACCCTCGTCGTCGAGTTCCGGAGAGCGATATTCTTACACCTGAAGGCTGGAGATTGCTTGTCGAGTTACGAGACATGCTTGGACCGTTCTATGAACAAACATTGCGCACACAAGGATGGGGGAAGGCAGGTAAATACGGCTGCGTGTGGGAGATTCTGACGGGTATTGAATATTTGTTAGAAAAGCTCGAGGATTGGAGTGCTCAATTCAATGACCTTGACGTCGCTCATACCTCTGTTCGAGGTCGACGTGTACATGGTTCTAGAAACCGTCGCGGAAGACGAGCCTACGAGACTACAACTCCTGTAGTTGAGTTTCTTCCTGAGCATGCTCGTGCTGATTACGTTCCATCCCAATCGGTTCGTCCTGAGTTGCGTGAGTTATCCGAGGATTCGCGGCGGTATTTCCGATTGTCTATCTCCAATGGCTGGAAAAAGCTCAACGAGTACTACATGAAGCTAGACGAGTCGCCTTTATTCACTTCCGCTATCATTTTGAACCCCAAGCTAGGTTTCCGATGGCTGGAAGCACAATGGAGCTCTCCGGAGCAAGCGGTATGGCTTCGAGCAGCTAAAGATGGGTTGTATCGGTACTGGAGACAGTGGTATAGCAGTCGGCATCATTTACATCATTCCGACGAGCTACCACAGCCTGAGCGCTTTTCCGACCTGCTGAATGCAAGAAACGATGACGAACGTCAGAACGGCACGCAGTTTGATGACTGGGTTAACAGTCGTCAGCCAACAGAGAATATGAACACGTCTGAGCTAGACAAATACCTCGAATTGAGAGTAGAAACTCGAGACATTCAAAATCCGGTACAATGGTGGCTGTCGCACAGAGAGTCGTTTCCTACTGTTAGTCAGTTTGCTCTCGATCTCCTAGCTATTCCAGCTATGTCGGCAGACTGTGAGCGGGCATTTAGTCTCGCAAAACTAACATTAACCTCACAACGATTGGCGATGTCGTCTACTACCTTAGAACAGTTGGAATGTCTCAAAAATTGGGTTCGGCGAGGCTCAGTTGCCCTTGGTCAGCAATATTATCGACGAGATTGGTAAGAACGCCATCATAACTGCCATTTGTATTAACAGAACGCTTACTTATGATGTTTCAGAAGCTTCATTTGTGGTCGGGGTAATGAAGGCGACGGTAGGATCATTGCTATCGTTGGCGTTAGCGTATCAGAGTCAAACAGTCAAGTTTCTGCTGTCGGCATCCAAGTAGTCAAGTTTACTTCTCACTATAAATCAAGTCGTCAAGTCCGACCCTTATATTTGATTTGATTGATTGATATGCAGCGCTGCCGGTATCTACCGGGTAGGTCTCAATTGACTTGTGGCACGGATGAAATAACAAATGTAATTAGTAATATGTAGTGTAGTCCGTGCACCCGCGCACCTACAGTTACTGCGAAAAAGTATCGCTCAATCCATTTTTTAGTTCCGCAGCCCCCAACTCAACGAATTGACCTCCCCGACTTCAAACATCATTTATACAGCAGCGAACGCACAAATTGGTACAGAAATCTAGTATATTGTACGCCAGGAGTCGGGCTACCTAACGGACAGCGCGACTGCAATTAATACTTCGTATACCACCCGTTTGCCGCGATAACTGCCTGCATTCGATTATCCATCGTCTCGACAAGGTGGTTAAGAAGCCCTATCTCCAGGTCCTCCCAGATGCCGACATCAGTTTGTTTAAGCAAGTTTCAAGACGCACTGTTCTTTGGTAGACTGGAGAGACCTGATTGGGCGGTGCAGATTCATTCTTTGAGTAACTTCTATACGTTCTCAGTTGGATTTAAGTCAGGCAAATATGAGGGCCAGTCCACCAAACTGATGCCGTTGTCATCAGCGAAATTCTCCAACCAATCCTGGACTATAAGCTGGGCACCCGCCTCACGGGCCACCGCATCGCGGCCGCCGTACACAAAACAACAACGTAACGTCAACGAAGCCAAAAAATGTATATAATTGAGCCGCGATACCTAACTCCTGGTGTTTTCTACTAAAATACAGTCCTCTGATTCCGTCTGATAGTCTGGATCTTCACCAATTGGCACAGGTGGTCCGCCAGGCAAGGTAACCTCGGCCGACTCATCCTCATACATGATGCGACCACGTAACCGCCGTTGAGCCCGTCGTACGTGACTCATACGTACAAATCGTTGCCCAGGTGGTATTTTTACACTCTGCCGTACTGTCGGCTTCGTTTCCTTGACAACCTTGGCTCGTAAATAGTCGATTGTCGCCTCCAATTGAGCGATTTTACTCGCCTGAATGTCCAGAGCCTTGCTAGCTTTCCAGGGCAATAGTCGTGACGCCCATATTTTTAGTGCTGGATACAACGCCGCCGCCTTACGTGCGGTGTTTCGTAATTCCTGACCACTTGAGGGTGTTTTGATGAGCATTTCAAGGGAACCGGTGGTGTATTCTGGTGTAGAGGCACGTTCATGGGTCGGCGAAGCTGCTGGAAGGCCCCGAGCCATCCCTTTCTTATCCAGAATCACGTACTTCGACGATAATGCTTTCGATCTGTCCAGCGGATGTATTCCAGCTGTTTTCCACCCGTTCTTGATGTTGCGAGGGCTCAAAACGTCTAGTCTGGCTAATCGAAATGCCTTCAAAGTCTCCTCCTTTGATGGTTTGGTCCCCAACAGTGTGCTGGGACTATCCCTCAAATGCTGCCGCAGCTTCCTCTTGATGAGTCCAAACACTCCAACATTCAACGGCTGCACAACGTGGCTGCTGTGAGGTTCATAGAAGACTAACCATATCTTGTTTGTCATGCAACGCCAAAAGAAGTCCTCATTTGTGTGAGATTCATGACCATCATACACCAACACCACCCATATGTTGCCATGGCGACCACGAATGAATGGAATAAAGATATACTCCAGCCATTTCAAAGCAGTCTCATTGCTTGTCCACTCATTCGGCGTCGTTTTGAACCGCCATTCATCCCATAAGCCCACATTGCGGTGTGGAAACCATTGACTTTGTACTTCAACCCCCCTGAAAAGGACTAAAGGAGGAAGGGCCACACCATCACCACTGATACACTCCAAGGATGTCATCCATTCACCTCTTTCAATGTCTTTTTTAAGAGTGATACGATTCTTTGACTCTGTGATGACGAAGTGGTCACCACCCACTCCCTGCCCTATCCCTATTTCGTCGGCGTTGTAGAATCGTTCAGGGGGAATGTTGGAGACTTGTGAGACCTCCAAACAGTCAAAGAATAGGTTGATATTTTCAATCGTTGCCCCGTTAACCCTCGAATAGTTGATAATTTTAGTCCTCGTGCTTTTAATCGTCGGGTTACGAGCAAGGAATCGGACGTGCCAGTAAAGGCCAAGGGTTTTCGTGCTGCCGCTTGCGTTAAGCATTCGTTGAGCCATCAGCTTAAATTTGATCACAGGTGGTGCGTATCCCAGCCTCGCCTGGCCGACCGCCCACGTCGTCAGTTCGTGTTTAATGTACGGTGATAGGGCCTGGAAGTCGCGATTAATCTCGATGCGAGGTGGCACGCCCTGCAAACGCCTCGCCAACGTCGTTCGGGGGACCCCCCATTTCCTCGCAGATGCTCGAATTGATGCGCCGAGCTGTACGTCACGGATGGCAGCATTCTCACGCTTGAGAGCGTCGCTTGGTGGCATATTGTATTCTACGGTCGACGACGATTTCAAAGACACCAAAATTGAAGGTTGCAAGAGTGTGTGTCGGTGTAGAAAGCACGGATATGCACGAAGACTTGTCATATAATTGAGCACGGGCCTCAGTGGCCCGCGATGCGGTGGCCCGTGAGGCGGGCGCCCAGCTTAACTGCCATGTGGGTAGGAGCGTTATCTTGGGCCTATATAGTACCATGTTCACAGATTGTAGGCAGTAACTCCTGTCGTGATTCAAGTATACGACGGCCTGTAACACCACCACGCTGAGAATTGAGGTCTCCTTGTACATTCAACAAAGCGGTGCGTTTGTTCTAACCAAACGCTGCCATAGACCAATGGCCCGCGATGCGGTGGCCCGTGAGGCGGGCGCCCAGCTTAACTGCCATGTGGGTAGGAGCGTTATCTTGGGCCTATATAGTACCATGTTCACAGATTGTAGGCAGTAACTCCTGTAGTGATTCAAGTATACGACGGCCTGTAACACCACCACGCTGAGAATTGGGGTCTCCTTGTACATTCAACAAAGCGGTGCGTTTGTTCTAATCAAATGCTGCCATAGACATCTGTTCGTAATGTGTTGGCTTAATTCGAGGATGGACATTGTGAGGGTTTAATTTTTCACCCTAATGATCGTTGTTCGTTGAGAAATGAGTGTACAAAGGTAGAGATCGGAAACGGGTTCGGACTTACGCCTGAGCAAAACACCCACTTGCAACGTTCACCTTGTTCACGTTGTATCGTTGACTTGTCTTGAAATATTCACCGTTTCCAATAAGAAAGCGGCTTATTGACGTGCAATGGAGCAAATTTGAGGCGTCTGCAAGCGTATTCTTCGGTTAATTTAGGTCGTCGTAGAGCCTCGGTGTGATAAATTTCTGCACATCAGAGGTAGGTAAGAATGGTGGCACTTGTAACATGGCCACCGATCTGTTCTGACAAAACGCGTGGGGTAACGAAAGGGTCGATCTCAATACACATATTGATGTGTCTTTTGTCATGATCTGTGAGGACGTGTGGACGACCACTTCGCGGAGAGCTTCTGCCTGAGTTCTGAACGCGATACCGACTGACGATGCCTCGTATACTCCCGACAGGAACGCCCTCACTAGCCGATATATGGCGCAGTGCCAGGCCTGAAAAATACAGCGTTGGAATGCGCGTCCTTTTATGAGGAGATGTAACGGAGCAGCTAGGCAGGAGGCGGAGCGATGCCGCCCGAGCTGCGCTGGAACACATCATGGCTCATTGACCAACGGCGCTGTGGCGCCGTCTGGACAGCGACCGCTGTAGTCAAGGAGAATCATAGGGCAAGGCGCTCAAGCGCCGACCAGGCTGCGCCCGGAAGAGTCAAGCGCAGTGCGGCTGCGGCAGTCGGGCGCCAGGCGTACTACGCGTAGCGACTCCGGGGGCTAGCAGGCCAGCGCCGAGCAGACGGCGACTGGACGCGCTACTCGGCTAGATCGGCCAAGAAACAGTAGCGCGCACACCAGTCGCTAGGAGGCCGGCGACCACAAAAGCAGTTCGGCCGTGGCCGGACTGCCATGTAGATTCTCTTCCTTCCCTAAGCAATAGTCTTACAATAGAATTGAGTCCTTGCTCGCATCACCTTGTGCCAACCAACCCCTAACCCATAACACTCTGTCGCTTCTACCTTACACGGCACGGCGCGATGTCAGACCAACAAGGAATGATGACCCGTTCCCGCTCTGCCGGACGACAAACCCCTGTAACTGGAACCATTACCGCCCAAACCGTCAATCCACGACTGGAGCCTGAGCTCAATCAGGCGCAGCCAACGACTGACGAAGGTCGGGAGGGACAGACCAGTTCTGTCCGGAACGACGAAGGTAACGACCAGACTCAGGGTGAGGGACGAGTGACCGGTGGAGCGGAACCCGGACGCCAGCCCACCGGCGGTCACGGCAATTCGAACGAGGGCGACTCGTCGACTAGGGGTCGCCAGTCGGACGCCGCGCGCTCAGGTTCGAACACGACACCCCCCAGCGACCCCAACGCCGATGCCATCAGGGCCTTGAAGGAACTCATCGAGCTTCAAGCCAAAGCCTTGAAGAATCACGACAGCGGCGACAATGGACGACCACCGTTGAACAATGGCCGCCGTCTTCGCAAGGACGCCACGCCCCAAGAAATTGAATCCTGGATCAACAAGATCGAAGACGCCCACCTCACCAAGCCAGGACGGCCGGGCTACACCCAGATCAACTGGGCCATGTCCCATGTTGCCTACGACATCTCCAACGACTGGCAAACCCATCGCGAGGGTCTCCGGCATTACGACAACCCCAACGCTAGGCCACGCTGGAGGACTTCTTCAGGTTCATCCGCAGAGAGGATACCGACCCCACAGAGTTCCAGCGATCATTCCGACTACATCTCTACGCCATGAGACAAGGGGACTTCGAGGGACCACGAGAATTCTACACACGATTCATCGCTGTCGTGCGGCGACTGTACTCCGACCAGCACCTCAATGCCTACCCAGAAGACTTCGCATGAGACTACTGGGTCCGACTCCGACCCTGGCTCCGCGATCAGCTCACCCACCAGAAGATCCAGGTAGAAAACGCAGATACGGTGGCACACGAGGCACAACGGTACTACGGGCTGTGGTTGGAAAAGACAGGCAAGAGACCCAGGACCGAAGACACCGCTGCTACAGGTACTACGACCAGCGCCGGGCAATCGCAAGGCCATCGGAGTTTCAACAATGATCGATCGAAGTCCGCCCGCATAGCGCACACCGATAACCGATACTACAACTGCGGAGGGCGCAATCATTTGGCCAGAGACTGCCCCAAATCCTTCTGACCACGACGAGGCTTTAAAAAAAAGGCTGGAGTAGATTGTGATGTCCAAACTACTCTAGCAGATACTACGAAGACATACAGCGCGGACGAACCATTCCGTGGCGAGGCGACTGTGCGCCGACTGGACGGCGCCCAGTCACACCCTGAACCCATCGATATGGATACCGGGGCGCAGGTGAACACCGTTTGCCAATTGTTTGCACAGACCGCACTCAGTGCACTTCCGTCGCCGGCCGTACGCCTACGCAGCGCCGACGGTACACCCATCCAGTGCCAAGGGGTGTACGAGGCGGAACTCTCCATGACGGACTCTCGGGGGCGCTGCAAAACATTCACGCAGCCATTCTATGCCATCCGACGGGACCCTGGAGCACCACGCCTATTGTTGTCCCGGCCAGGCATGGCCGCCGTGGGAATAACCTTAGACACTGCGACCAACACGTGGGGGTTCAGCAACTACACAGAGCATGACGCCGACTAGTTTGCGACCCTCGTGCTGCAGGGTGCACCTGCGTACGTGGCCAGCATCTCGAACGTCGGCCTGCAAGGCGAGCTACCCTTCCCGGAAATTGACGACGAGGAGGACGAGGACGTGGCGACGACCGTACAGCTCCCACCGTGCCTGGACGACTATAAGCACGTATACTCCGAGCATGCGGCGAAGGAACTCCCCGTGCTGCGCGACGCCGAACACGCCATTGACTTGGTGGACGGCGCACGGGTTCCGTTCGGACTCATCTACCCGACGACTGAGGCACAACGGAGGGTTCTGGAGGAGTACCTAGAGGAGAACCAACGGACGGGCCGGATCAGGTACTCTAAGGCAGATGCGAGCGCGCCTGTCATGTTCGTTCCAAAGAAGGACGGCACCCTACGCCTGTGAGTAGATTACCGTGGCCTCAACAGGAAGAACAGGTACCCTCTCCCACTGATATCGGAGATCCTCAGCCAGCTGGGCGCCGCCAGGGTATTCTCGAAGCTGG
>JAJFDK010000213.1:0-24726 GCA_028637775.1 Xylariaceae sp. X167
TATCAAATATCAACGGTTGTCCTCCCGTCAGGCTGAACGAAATGAAATGGGTCACGTGATCTTAATTCACTGAAAAAAAAATCATATGCGGTGGTTCCTATGATTGACGGGGCCAGTTTACTATGATGCGATTACTGAGAGGGGTATGGATTGTATATTTCTACTATAGTTGCAATCCCCTACGGATAACGCAAGTGTATTACGATACGATTACCCAAATGAGCAACGATTTGCCGATTGAGTAACGCTTGTCGAGAAGAATATGCCATACGAATCGGACTTCGGGCTACGATTCCGAGCTGGGCAATGTTTCTTGAAATAATACGCCACATGATTACGTCCGAAGGCAACGATTCCCTATCAGAGTAACGAATCCCTGCTCGAGCAACGTTTCTATAAAAGAATATGCCATATGAATAGAATGCCGCCTACGATTGTCTGGTGGAGAACGTTTCTCTAAAACCCCATGACATATGATTGTGTGTTCCGAATATGATTGCTTTGTCGGGCAACGATTATCCAACAATTCTACGCTTCTTACAAAGCAATGCCATTTGATTGTATAGCGCGCCTACGATTCTTTGATTGAGCAACGGTTATCCGACAATTCTACGCTTCTTGTAAAGCAACGCCATTTGATTGTATAGCGCGCCTACGATTCTTTGATTGGGCAACGCTTCACTAAAAGAAACGCTAGCCGAAATGTTCATTCCGGATACGATTGTGTGGCTGGGCAACGATTATATGACCAAACTACGAATCTTTAAAATTATACGCCCTATGATTCGGCGTTTGGCCTACAATTGTCGCTAAAACAACCGTTCTACCCCCAAAAGAACCGTTCTCCAAAACCACATTTTCCCGCTATGGTACATAAGGAGGCCAACGGAAGACAGATTAGCGAGACCCGTCTAGCCTGATATTAATCTATCCGTTACTAGGCATTTCTTAGTGTGGCATTTTGGAAGTATCCCTACGTTGAACGTATCTTTCAACCCGCGTCCGCCAATACCCACGACTCATGAGGATGTTGCCACTGCCTACTTCAAATATTGAGCTGCTTGGCCTGGAAACTTACTTGTAATGTCCCAAATGGAGGTTTGGAGGTGTCTTTCGCACCAAACTTCTTCATAGCTCATGGTGTTGTCCCAAGCCCAAACAAGTTTAGGTAGTTCGTCTGGTGAGCGTTGGGTTCTGTATGCATCATAGCTTTGCATCCTAAGCTTACAGACTGGGGGCCGCCAGTAATCAGCAGTCCCCTTATTCGGTTCACAAGTCAGGACTCATAATGCCCATACTTCGACGTACGAGTAGTTCCGGCTCGTTTATTGTGTTGACCTTACTCGTATGTACATAGTCCTAGCTGTCTCCTGCTACCGACCGGTATTGTCCCAGTCTTCGTGCATCAAGTCGATCTACCGGACAAGGCAGTCTCCTAGATGCGCATGTACGGACTACCTAATCCGTACGCAGTACAGATTGGGTTACCATGAATGTACGGATTACGCTAGAGAGACAACCAACACAACGTCGATCGTAGCATACTGATTACCACTTCAAGTCACATCGAGAAGTGAATGCTGCGAAGTGGCGAAAATCACGTCCGATTCACCTCTATTCTACCAATACGGGAGATACCAGAAATTCAGACCAAAGTGGGAGTGGAATAGACAGACATGATACCTCCATTGACGTCGTCTTACGAAGTGCTCACAATGTGATCCGTTCCCAAGGTGGGCTGCTAACAAGGCATCGACAACTGTACAACTCAAGCCTACCTAGCCCTCTTCAGCCTGCAAGGTGCACCGACCAGGTATGTCTGTAGATAAGACGTGTACAGACGTGCATGCCCTATTGCGTATTCCGGATCGGTACGGAGGAAGTACGGAAGCACCGTACCTACCGACGGAATCACGGAATCGCGGATTGCACACACGATGGTTGTAGCTTCCACACGCGGTAGCAATCCGACCGACCCTACGCACAGATTGGCAACGGCGTGTACGTACCTGTCGTAGGGAGGCAGGTGCGAGTGAGGTGAGGTTCTGGGTGCGTCTAGTTCACCTGCCTGCACCAGACCTCTGGGTAGCCCGTATGAACCTTAGTACTACCCCAGGTAGGAGCGGGATGTCCACATTGTGAACTGGACCTCATGTGCCTTCCGAGACGCTTAAGGGGACAAAGCGTGAAAATAGCAATGTTTTAGGTATGCCGTAGGGAAC
Source organism: Xylariaceae sp. X167 (assembly GCA_028637775.1). Classification (NCBI taxonomy): domain Eukaryota; kingdom Fungi; phylum Ascomycota; class Sordariomycetes; order Xylariales; family Xylariaceae; species Xylariaceae sp. X167. The sequence goes on from JAJFDK010000213.1 coordinate 2,223, forward strand.
CTCCTGTCGATTTATCAGTTGTCATAGGTAGGCATTCCGAACTGCATGTGGTTTATGGGGATGTTTAATGGGCAATATTCCATTACAGTACGGAACATGTACTTAGGTACCTAAATGCCAAAACAATGCCCGTGCCTCCGTTTCATAGAGGTACCTTACCATAGCTTTAAGATACGCTTGGTAGATGCAAAAGTACTTGACGTTTCATGTTTCGCGCTATGGCCGACAGGTACTGGTAGGTGCTACCCAGGTATTTACCTGAAAGTAGAAAGTACATACCTATCATGAAGCCATGACGCCGGGGCGGTCTAATAATCCGTTAGGTACATTAGCAGCGGCTCAGTGGGCTCACAGAATCAGCGGGAGGGGTCTTCTCCATCAGGTACCCCCCCCTCCTCCACTGTAAGTACCGACGAGGGGTAACTAGCAGGTACCTGCAATACTCAGCTACAGCGTGGCACACGCAATTTAGGCTTGGTTCTAAGGTACATGTACCGAAGTGTACTAAAATTTCTCCGGAGTTTTGCCCCCACTCAAATTTTTTTTTTCCTTTGGTCTACCGCCACTGACAAAGTGCTTATTGGGCTCTACCCTCTTCCCCCTCTGATTCCACCCAAAATCATCTCAGATTTCAATCCACAACACAAACATCATTCTGGACTGTATCGCCCCCAACACTGTTGAGAGCTTTCTGTCCATTTACTTCGCGCACTTCTTTATTCTTCGTTGACTGTGTCGAGCACAAGTCAGCGCCTTGTTACCTGACCGTCGTCGTCTTTACAACCCTTCCTGTCCTGAATTTCAAGCTGTGCTTGGAATTCACCACCCATCCTATCATCAATCATGGCCACCGATAAGGGCCTCGAGGACATTGAGCAGTCCCAAATCGAGTCCAACTACGATGAGACCGTTGACTCTTTCGATGAGATGAACCTCCGCTCGGAGCTCCTCCGAGGTAAGTTGCGCCGCTACCAGACATCCTCACCGCGCCGCAGTCGCAAACCTCTCGGGCAAGGCTAACATGATGTCCATCTCTCAGGTGTTTACGCCTACGGTTTCGAGCGTCCTTCTGCTATCCAGCAGCGTGCCATCATGCCCGTTATTAAGGGTACGTATTCCATCTTGCGACCTTCCTACACACATAACCTAATATTCCTGCAGGACATGATGTTATCGCCCAGGCCCAGTCGGGTACTGGTAAGACTGCCACTTTCTCGATCTCCGTCTTGCAGAAGATCGACCCCAACGTCAAGGCTTGCCAGGCTCTCATTCTTGCCCCTACCCGTGAGCTTGCTCAACAGATCCAGAAGGTCGTCGTCGCCATCGGTGACTTCATGAGCATCGAGTGCCACGCCTGCATTGGTGGTACCAGCGTCCGCGAGGACATGAAGGCGCTTCAAGATGGCCCTCAGGTCGTTGTCGGTACTCCTGGTCGTGTTCACGACATGATTCAGCGTCGCTTCTTGAAGACCGACAGCATGAAGATGTTCGTGCTCGACGAAGCCGATGAAATGCTCTCTGTTTGTTCCCCCTTTATGCCACTAGCTCTGGATTCCTTGAACTAACAATCTTAGCGCGGCTTCACTGAGCAAATCTACGACATCTTCCAGTTGCTCCCTCAGTCTACCCAGGTCGTCCTTCTGTCCGCCACCATGCCTCAGGATGTCCTCGAGGTCACCACTAAGTTCATGCGTGACCCCGTTCGCATTCTCGTCAAGAAGGATGAGCTCACCCTGGAGGGTATTAAGCAGTTCTACATTGCTGTCGAGAAGGAGGAGTGGAAGCTCGACACTCTCTCCGACCTTTACGAGACCGTCACCATCACCCAGGCGGTTATTTTCTGCAACACCCGCAGAAAGGTCGACTGGCTCACTGACAAGCTTACCTCCCGTGACTTCACCGTCTCTGCCATGCACGGTGACATGGACCAGGCTCAGCGTGACCTGATCATGAAGGAGTTCCGTTCTGGTTCTTCTCGTGTCCTGATCGCCACGGACCTTCTCGCCCGTGGTATCGATGTCCAGCAGGTTTCCCTGGTCATCAACTACGACCTCCCCGCCAACCGCGAGAACTACATCCACCGTATCGGTCGTGGTGGTCGTTTCGGCCGAAAGGGTGTTGCCATTAACTTTGTCACTGCCGAGGACGTTCGCATGATGCGCGAAATTGAGCAGTTCTACAGCACCCAGATTGAGGAGATGCCCATGAACGTTGCCGACCTTATCTAGGCTAGGCATCTCTTCATTGACACCTTCACATGCCCCCTTTTTTCACGGCACACTTTGTGTGTTTCCTAACGTTGCTGGGCTGTACGTTTTCCGGGGTCATAGAGGCAGGAAGCCGGTTGCCCCAGCTGGTGTGATGGTTGCATGGCCAACCGAGTCGCATTATCTGGTGCGGTGGAAAAAAATAATGATGGGAGTCTTGCGGCTGGGGGTTGTTTTCTAATCCCAGGCCGTGCACTGCAGTGTTTGGCGGCAGGAGTCGTCGGTGTTTTTCGTTTGTGGTTGTTTGCGTAGGTAAACTTCAGCCACCAGGAGGGTTTCCTCAATAAAAAAAAACAATAAACCCATGATGCCGTCTTTTCGTCTCCTTCGTGCACTCGCCGCGATATTCTAACCATTCTTAAAAAAACAGCCCTGATTACCACTTGACGTTATTACTCCGCCCGTAGTCCATCAGGTCCGGTATCATCTTTTGGTACGTATATTACGGAGGGATTGGTCCGTCCATGAAAGTTTGTTAGGTAAGCCAGTCGTATGGACTGGAGACGAACGTCGATAAGAAGGCAAGTGCGTGCGAGGGTGCTTGCTGTCTCGATGCTTGATATGTACCTGTGATGTGCCTTCTCTCGAACTGTCCAGAAAATGCTCTTGACTCTCATCTTCTCACGATACGAAAACCACCACAGGCTTCCCCTTTTACATATACAAATCCCGCCCGCATTGGCTCCCTCGACGATTCCATGATCATCAACAGTTCGAGGCTTCCCCTTCATTCACGACGCAGTCTTTTCATTCTTTCTCTCCAGAACTATGACTCCTTCCCAACCGCCTGACAGTGAAGCTCGACAGAGAATCGCCAAGCTTCGAGAATTGCTGCAGCAGCCACGCAACAAGGACCAAGTTGCCCCCTTGGTCACGGCTCTCATGGCCCGGGACGTTGATATCCACGAACGAATGCTGACGGATCTGAGCAAGAAAGTGCAACAGATAGAAGCGAGCAACAACTCAGAGAACACCAGTCGCCTTCTGGATCGTATGCAAAACATCGAGCAGGATGCGAAAAGCCTACGACAGCTCATCACAGAAGTCGATCAGAATACCACAGAGGCCAAGACTGGTCACACTCAATTGAGAGCCGAGCTGGCTAAGGCTATCGACCAGAATCGCCAGAGGATAGCTGACGTCGAGCGGCATCTGAAGACGATAGGCGAGGCCATGGAACAGCGGCAGAAAACCAACGTTGAGATCACAGAGATTCTTGATCTCATGACGAAGAACAGACAGCGATTACAGAACAATGTCAAGGAGATCCGGAATGGCCTTCAAGGGATGCAGGCCGAAACGCCCATAGCAGAGAAGACTGCGAGACTGATTGGACTTGTATCGGATTACCTCGATCAGACCTCATTCGTTACAGGGCCCGGAAGCAAACGAGGTGCGGGCGAGCAATCCGCTGGGATTACGCCGGCGTGTAAGAGCTCTACTGGTACAAAAGATTGTAAAGGTATGAAGACCAACCCACCTCTGTTTGACTCAATATATCCAACACTGACATTACGAACTGTAGGTTCAAATCAAGATCAACTTCAAGAATTTCCTGCTATCACCGAGTTCCTTGCCATCTACGACAAATTCATAGAAACCTACAAACTCACACGGCCAGGGAATGAGAAGGACTTCATCGAATCGTTCCTGAATTCTTTGAACGTTCACGTTAGCTGTGCTGTCCAACGTCAACTCCTGAAAATATGCCCGAGTAAGGTAACACTAGTTACCATGGACGCCGGCCAACAGTCTTCGAGCATTTTCGTCGATCTGAGCCGTATGGACTGGAAGACTCTCCGGCGCGCAATACCTAGGATCAAGGATTTGAGGGTTCTGCAGTGGGCTCTTAATGAAGGCTTATCTGGGCCAGCGCCGAACGTGACATCAAAGAAGGGAAGTTGAAAATACCTGGAGTGCAGAAGAAAAGTGTGCTTTACGTGACTGAGCTTTTGCTATTCTCGAAAGGCTTTGCATCAGGGGAGTTGCTTGATGAGATGACAATCAGATGGGTTGATACTACCAAAGTGAGATGTTCATTAGATATTGACAAAAAAAGATAATAATTGCTCACTGACAAACAGCGAATTCAGCTGCCACAGATATGTTCATAGAAACATTGGTGATTAAACAAATAGTAACATGACACAAGAAGACCCAAGTTTGAACAAACGTCCGCCATTACTTACATTGATCATGATTCCCAGATATGATCTCAGATTGATCTTTAGAATCTTGTAGAGGGAGAATCGCGATCGCTGGTATCGCCGGCTCTCTTCCTCTCTACTTGAATCTCGTAGACTTAGCATGCTGAGGAAAATCGAGTCATCATACAGGTCTTATAAGGTCTTTAGGATGGCCTCAATATTTCTTTTGTGAGAATACCTTCGATTTTGTCAAGCATGTAGGTGTTCCGTTCATTCGTCCAGGTGCCTGCCGGGTAGATGACTACTCAGGGGGAGCTGGGAAGAATAACCGAGGTTTGTTCGCGGAGTTGATGATCGTGAAAAGAATGATTGACTCCACGACATCTAAGCCGATGGGGTTTGGGAATCAAATACCACGAGATAAGGGAGGTGAGTTCGTAAATATCGTCGTGACAGAGTAAGGCAGGTCCTGCTTCCCATGCCACTTCCTGGTCGTGAGGGAAACAACCAAGGAAAGCCAGGAAGGGATGCCGGACGCATCTGATGTCAACACGAACTGGAAATCTGCTATCTGTTCACATTCATCTGGAGTGCATCCCGAGCAAGCAACTATACTAGCTACAAAAACAAAGCCAAACAACCACGCACTCACACGCACCCATATCAGGCAAATACAGGAGAGAAACGACGGGAGAAACAATCGGGGAAACGATAATTAAGAAGAAGAAAAACACAAACCATGGCAGAGTCCCAAGACGACACAATCCCCCTCCCCGTAATGGGTCTGACAAGGCGCGAATATGAGGCCGCGTTGTACGTTTCTTTCCCCCATCCCCCCCTTACTATCCTGTCCCCAAGCCTATCCTCCAAACCGATCCCCTTCTCTCACCCCCAACAAACACCAACCTAACAAAAACAAAACAACAAAGCACCTACCTCGACGCAACCGCCCTCCACGCCGAACTCACCGACCTAGAGAACCGCCGCCAACGCACCACCGTTCTCGAAATCCCCCACACACCCTGGTACAAGCGCCCCGAATGCTGGGCCATCATGCTCGGCAGCATCTCCTTGTCCCACGGCATCTTCGTCCAGTGGATCTACCCGCGCATCTTGATCTCGAGGCCCACGAATCCGCCCAAGGGATTGCGGCCGCCGCCTGCGCCGGCGATGGATTTGGGTGGGTTGGGGACGGGCACGAGGACCTGGGCCGAGACGGACACGTGGATGGGGACGGAGACGGGGACGGAGACGGAGACGGAGACGGATCGAGTTGATCTTAGCGTTACTGTGAGTGGGATAGGGGTTGTTGAGGGTGTATATGTGTGATAATGATTGTGGTGATGGATTCTTCACATTCACTCTTGGTGTGCGGCTATCACTCTTATCACGGCGTTGCGGGAAAAGGAGTAGAAGGAGTTTACGGTTTTCAGCAATTTTCATTTATTTATTTTTTTGGAAGCGGATGGGCCAGTCAACCTCCCAACCCATCAGACAAGTGATTATACACGATTATTTTTTTTTTTTTCAGTCTTTGCAATTGGCCGTGAAAGGGAGTATGGTCACTCAGTTACCTTTTTTTCTCTTTCTGGCTTCATCTCAGACTCAAGTCCTCCACGCCCGACGATAGATCCTTCGTATCCAAACCCGCGTACTTGTTTATCCAACCCAGAACCTCCTTGTGCCACACGAGAGAATTCTCCGGCTTCAGGACCCACTAGAGGAGAGAGGAGTTAGCAATACGTATTCAATAGTGATCTCGATTTCCATGTCCGAATCACGAATAGAGCAAAAGTGACTTACATGGTTCTCGTCCGGGAACATGAGCAATTTCGACGGCACGCCGCGGGTCTGCAGGGCATTGAATGTAGCGAGACCCTCGGAGATAGGCAGACGGTAGTCAAGTTCGCTATGGATGACGAGTTGAGGCGTGGCCCACTCGCCAACAAAGGCAGCCGGATCCCACTTCTCGTAGAGATCGCGGTGTTCCCAAGGGGTGCCGCCCATGTCGTGCATGATGAAGAAGAGCTCCTCCGTCGCGAAGTCGGCGAGCGTGTTGAAGATGCCATCGTGGCATACTAGAGCCTTGAATTTGCGGCCGAGAGGGTGACCCTGAATCCAGTCTAGAGACGATTGATTAGTCCGTTGGAAAGAGAAAAGGGGGAATGGGGTTAGGGGAGAAATGCGATGCGGCGTTAACGAGATAAAGGTAAAAAGGAGATTTCTTACTGATCATGTAGCCACCATACGAGGCACCCAGCGCCACGGCATTGGTGGTATCGACAAAAGGGAGGTTATTAGTGATATGCTCGAAGCAGTTGACGAGATCGTTGTAAGGCCGACCACCCCAGTTCAGCGCGATATCATCGACGAGCTTCTGACCGTATCCCGTACTACCAGTCGGGTTCGGCATCACCGCTACGTAGCCCTGCTCGGCGAAGACTGCAGGATTCCAGCGCGTGTTCCACGAATCTCCCCAGGCGCCCTGCGGACCGCCGTGGATCAACATGGCTAATGGGTACTTCTTGTTCGGGTCGAAGTTGGAAGGTTTCATCACGAGCGCGTGACACTTGTAATCCCCGTCGCCCTGGAACCAGAACTCGTCGAACTGGCTCCGCGATAGACCAAGCGACTTACCTCCCTTAGAGATCGAGGATATGAGAGTGGCGTCTTTCGAGTGTGGGTCAAGAATATAGTATGACGAGCTGTCGGTCAATGAGGTAGACGTCAAGAACAAACGGTTATCGCTGCTGGACAGATTCGAGATGGACCCGACGGCACCTTCTTTGGTGATGGGCTGAGGTAGGTCCTTGGCATCAGAAGGAGAAGAAGGGAGTTTGAAGAGCAGCTGTCGACCGTGTTGCTCCGCAGTGACATACAGCTCCGAATCGTCGTTGCTCCAGACAATGGAATCGGGGCGCAGATCCCAACCACCTTCGCCGTCGTCCGTCTTGTAGAATTCCTGCACATTGCTCAGGTCCTCGATGTTGGGGATCAGCAACAACCGCGTCTTGTCGGACTCGTACTGCTTATGGCGCATTCGCGTGAAGGCAAGCTTGCGGCCGTCGTGTGAGAAAGTAGGGCTACCGCAATAGCCCAGGAGATCTCCCGTCTTCACGATCTGGGGAGCAGGGGGGTTCTTCTCGGCGAATGTCGTCAGAGGTACGTAGTAGACGTCGGTCTTGGTCCACATGGCGGGGTTGATCTCGGGGTCCTTAGAAAGGAAGACGAGACCTTTCTGGCCAAGGTCGAAGTCTGTGGCGCCGCCAAAGGTTGGGACGGGACACTCGAGGCTTGTGCCCGCCAATGCGTTGACTAGACCGCTCCCCTGGAGCTGGTACTTGCCGGACTTCGCATCTTTCCGTAGGGCGCCGTAGAAAACAGCACTTGTGAGGTTGGAGGTGTAGCTATCCCAGTGCCTCACAAAGAGCTTCGAGTAGATCCGCGCCGAGGAGTGCGGTTTCGTCTCGCTCAGAGCATCATGCATTGCGCCCGAGGCGGTGGTGGGAGCAGTAAGGGCCAAGGCAATGCTGCCGTTGCCAATATCCTTGGCTTTCAAGTTCGATATGGAGCATCTGAAGCTCTGGATAACATGGAGACTGGAGGCAGCATTGGAGACATCAGCCAGCATAAGATAGGAAGCGGCATCCTTGTCACTGGCAGAGTGCACGAAGATGAACTCATGGTCGGTGATCCATGTCGGCTCACTGTAGGCTGGGTTATCGAAGAGCTCGGTCGAGTTGCCCGAGGAGATGTCCAGCAGCTTGATGGCATATTTCTTAGAGTGAGTCTCGAAAGAGTACTGGGACACTGTAACGAATCAGGCCGTTGTTCTCTTCCTCAATTTATACATAGGATCTTGGGATATATAATAGATTCTTCTATTCACCTGTATAGAGAGCGAGCTTCCCGGTCGAGTTGGGAACGGCTGCGCTCCGACGTGGGGCCGAGAGGAGCACCTCCGGGGTAAACTTGGTCGCGCGGACCGTCATTGTAGCAAGCGGGAGAAGAGAAGCTCAGGCTATGCTGCTAATTATTAAAAACAGAATAGGAAATACTCGGAGGGAGTGTTCTACACAATCAATTGAAGCCCGCCGGCATGAATAAGGGCAGGTTGTGGTGGAATAAGAATGGATTGCGACGAAGGAGAAGAGGAAGCGGCATGTAATACCTATCAGCAACACGAGATTTCCCCGGAATTCCAACCGAACGTCACCCCGCAGCGGAGTCACGTAGGCACTACGTACCTGTACGGGCCCCCATGGCACGATTTGAGGACATCCAAGGTGGGAATCTGGGGCTCTGGTAGGCTGGAAGGTAACATTCTACGTTCGGTTAAGCAAGACCATTCCGTTTATGCCTAATCCACGATCCGTAATCCGTACATGACGGAAGGCGCACCGGTCGGGGTTACTGTATCGACTTGGCCCGGCCTGGCCCAGTTTCCCCTCCCCGCTAGGGCAGCCGGTCAACCGTTATCGCCAAGGCTAAAAGCGTCTACTACCCTATGTAGGTGCACACTGTGTCGCACGACACTGTACGGCATTCGTTACGGTGCCTGACGTAGCATGAGAGGGGCATCCGTGGCTAACCGGGGCCCGCGTCTTCTGTCACATGTATCGTAACCGTCGCGATAATTTTACACTGGAGATCTACCACGACGTGCTCCAGGTCATATTCCATTGATTGAGTGGTAGTATGACTTACACGAACCTACTACGGCAATTTATGTGATTGTTTGCTCGTACAGAGACAGACGACTCGTATATACGGGCTGTTATTATACCGTACTTACTCTCTCAAAGGTGTGAATCAAAACCCCCCGACATTCACATTGATGCAGCCCACGAGAACCGAAATATATATCAACGCCTCATCCTAACCGGTCGAGTGTTCACAAGCCAATGAACTTATATTCACTGGCACAGATAATCGTACGCAACCGATGAGGGGTATCATGCATTTCTTTCTTTTCCTTTGTCTTCCCTCAACTGCCAACCGTGCTTCATGTCTTTCAAACGTACATTAACAACAACCGAATCTCAACACCACAATCTAGTAGCACCTCTAAGTAGTAGCAGCCATCCCGGTTCCGATCTCGACCGGGGGAGGCCATCTTTTAAAGAAGAAGCAAACATAACGCCGAGAATAGAAGGGATCCTCCAGCAGCAAACATGACGCCCTCTCCTCCCAATCCACAACAATCATTACTGTATACGCCCGTTTCTCACTTTCGTGGCCAAAAGTGCGTGCGCACCTTCTTCGTCTCGCGCGTATCGATCTCGCTGTCCTCGTCGGCGTCCTTCTTCTTCTTCTTCTTGCTCGCCGCCTTCTTATCCGTCGCCGAAGCCGGCGTAGCGTGGCTCGAGCCGCTCTCCTTGTCTTTGTCTTTGGCGAACGAGGTCGACACGGGCGTCGGTGCGGCGGACGTCGATGTAGCGGACTGCGGGTCGGCGTGATCGGGCTAGGTAAGTGGGAAGAAATGCGTCAGTTTCGGTTGTCCCGTTTTTCTCTTTCTTTGGATGCGCGCTCGGCCACAAAACTCGAAGTCGTGACGTGGGAGAAGGAAGAATAGACACGTACGTGCAGAGGATTATGCGAGATGGAGGAGCGCGAGAAGATGCGATTCTGATCGATCAGACCGGCGCGCTTGCGCTGCGCCGTCGCGTTCGTGCTGCCCTTGATGTAGCCATCGAAGCCGATGATGATGTTGCCGTAGGGCGTGCTCTCGAGATACTCGGTTTCCTTCTGTAGGATAGACTGATCTTGTGCGACCTAAATGGGCGAGCCGGAAGAAAAACAGACCGCAGTTTCAGCTTATCAAGTCCTTTTCTCATATATTTCTTTACTCATGTGTTCAAGGATTGCCTCTTGTCCCTGCCTGCCTCACCACCACCACCTCCCCCTCGCCCTCCCCCATGGTGAGACAGTAGGTAAGGAGGTGGAGGGGATTGTGCGAGTGCTTAGAACTCACGAGCTGCCGTTCGAGAAGCTTCCTGCTCTGTAGGAGCTCCTTCAAGTGCTGTCGCTGTTTGTCGTAGTGCGCGTGACCCGGTTGGTCGCCGCTGACGGCGGCGCCAGGCGTTGCCGTCGGCTGGAAGTTCTCCGTCATGCTGGTCTTGAGGGGAGACGCCGTTGTATCTTTCGAGGTCTACTGGGGAATCAATAGTATCGCGACAAACACGGTTCGTTCTAGGGTGTGTAAAGTCGAATAGGAAAGATCGATCATGGGAAAAGATGGATGGTAATGAGCGACGAATGTTCACGCGTTTGTGCAGTGCAAGTATGGATGGACTATCGACCGCTGCAGGTGGTCTCAGGGTCCCTAAAAATTCATATCTCCAGGCACTAGGGGTTCCTAAATTTAGCGCCGTGATAGGGTTACCCAGTGGCCTAAGGTACCCGACCCGACGTTCCATGTGCGGGCCGGGTACCTTGATGAGCGCACGTATGAAATACCTATCGACACTGTGTGCTTCAGGTCCCTCGGTCACACTTCATCACCTCGAGCGCACGGGCTAACATATGATAGAATGGTAGACATGATAGGTACATTGTTTACGAGTACAAACATCGTAGGTAAGTTGAAGTGACAGGAAACCATTGGTACTAATCACTTCAATGGAATACATACGACTATACCGACAAGAAGATTATCTCAGCTTCATGTTATAAACACTCACGGAAAGCTACCTAGGAGGCAGGCAGCTTAGCTACCTACCGTAGAATACTTTCTTAAGAGGATGGACGAGAAGATGAGAATAGTAATCCGTATTATTTGCCTACATATATAGGAGTCGCTTTGCTGAAAATGCATCGATATACCATCAAGTGTCACGGATATCGACTAGGTATAAGACAAGGAATCAATCACAGGCAGTGTTCCCTCCGGCCTCGAGTCTTGATCCAAGTGCCGCGAAGTCACCCACAAAATGGTCCATCATTCGTAGCAGCATCACATGTAAACAATGACAGCTTCTCAATTCCTGCGCTAAGACTACTGATAAATGATAGCTAGGTGAACAATAATGTAGGCAACTAACCTCGAATTCATACCATGAAGGAGTCCACGCTGTATGCACCGACACGCTACTGAGATACGATCTGCATTGCTAGGAAGATTAGCTTCTCCTGTCTACCGTATCGCCATTCGAGGTTCTTCTCATCTTGATGATTTTGTCCTTGAGCAGCTTCTCCTTGAGTTCGTTTGCCCGGTGCTGCGGAGTCTTGATCTGACGGCATAAAAAGTCAGCTCCTGATGCGGGGAATAGCTGGAAACACAATCCCTATCAAGAAGAACGAACCTCCTTGGCCACCGAGGCCGTCTCGTCTCTTGGCGATCGGGGTCTGTCTTGATCTTCCGAAACATCAGCAGGTCTGTTGTCATGCGATCGGGGGGAGCCGGAGGAATGTCTCCGATTCTTGGAGGGACCAGGAGATGTGCTAGAATCTCGGTCACTGCCTCTCCCTCTACTTGGGCTTCTCCGCCGAGTTGTCTTGCGATTGTCTGGCGATTCTGACCGACTGAGGCTCCGAGTGAACGACCGTCGTAGTCGCCCACGACGGTCGGGAGATGGACTGTGGCTGACAAGCTCGCGTCTGCGGCGGCTCGAAGGTGAACAAGGTGAACTACGGTCCGTCAACTCACGTGCCGGCCGCCGCCTGGCGCTTCGCGATCGTGATCGCGACCGAGACCGAGAAGACGAGAATGATCGAGACCGACTTAGCCGGCGGCTATCTTTGCGTGTTGGCGACCTTGGCCGACCTGGTGAGTCGGAGTATCTGCGTCTCTTGGGGGCGGGCGAACGTGATCTACTACTACCTTCCGAGTCGGAATAACTGTCGGGTGAGGATGAATTGTACCTGTTACGGTTTCCGCGGCCGCGAGGGTGTCGGCTCCGCTCTGCTGAGCGTTCTCGCTTTCCATAGCGAGGCGGAGACCGATTCCCAGCCCGATGTCGAGGCGGACTCGACGACCGCAGACTATCTCGCCGGGGACGCTTATTCGCTTTGTCTGACGATCGTGACCGAGAGGAACTGCGCGAGTCTACTGATACGGACCGGGACGGGGAACGTCCCCGGCGAAAGTTTTGTCGTCCATCGCGGCGCCCTTCGGGAACGTATCGGTCACGGTTTCCTTGATACGAATCGCGATCTCGTCTGGGGGGCGAACCGCCTCGATTTGAACCGCGTCCGAACCCTCTGTTGCGGTCATCGAAGGCTCGATCTCCGCCACGTCTGCCGCCACGCCAATTGTCTCCTCGTCCCCCTCGGAAGCCACGGTCTCGTCGCTCTCTATCTCGGATATCGGCTAGTTCGCGATCTCGTCGCTCCTGTGCTTCTCGACGGATGCGGGCCTCCTCAGCAGCTTTGTCTGCATCGATCTATGACGTATTAGCCATGTGTGGTGCGTTACTTTCATTCACGCCAAGCCTACCTTCTCTTGAATAAGTTCGAGCTTCTTCGCCTCCAGCAATTCCTTTGGGACGCCTTGGGGACTAGACTGGGCACTCAGGCAGAGCTTCCAGAGCTCTTTGCAAAAAGGCGCCGTGTCCTTGTCGAGAAAACCCGTAAGGTGGATTTGTAGGGATTTTATGTCAGGCTGTAGTGTGCAAGTTAACTCTCTGGCGTCGTGGGCGAGGATCAAAGGGCGGGGAAGAGGAACATACGAAGCGAGGCCCGTCGATCAGGTTGAAGCAGAGCTCGATAACCACATCGTCTTCGGAGCCTAGAATCTCAGATATGCGGCTAGCAATCCATCTGCAAACCGAAAATTAGCAGCTGCGCTCTGCGATCGGATCAAGGGAGGATAGATTTGGGTACTTTTTCATAACCTGAAGATTGACCTTTTGCATGTCAACCTTCTGGTTGAACTCGGGAGGGAACTTGGTCGCTCTGAGTAGCTTTGCATCCACGGTTGTGGCCATCTTCCTCTCCGGCCAATATAGAAATGTACGTGCCTCGTCGTGGTCTGTCTTGCGCGGGCCGCGGGTGTGCAAGGCTGTTGATTGTACGATGAAATGTGTGCGATGGAAAGTGACGTCTGCTTGAGTTGACGCCCTGGAGTTTTGCTGCCAACGCGTCCTCACAGGGCTCTGAGTTCTAATTGTTACTGACAGCCTACAGGTACACTGTATGGATTATTCAACTGTCAGGCATTCAGCAGGTACAATTTTCATACGTGCTGGTACATAATCCAGACCTCGTAGTAGGTAGATTTCCCCGTCGCTGTCTACCTAGAAATACTTTTAGATGAAGCACCTACGAGTATCTAAGCGTGAAATATTATGCACCGTGTGCTTTGCGGTTGAGGCAGATGAGGCACGGACGAAAGGTCAGAGTGATGTAATTCTTGCACTGTGTGCGTCTACTCATACACGGAGTGTTACGCCCCGTAACGCCACAACAAATCAACATGTGAGAATCAACACCTACCTACCGTCGACCGACCGAGTTTTAGATGGATGCCGTCTATCATCTCTTTAGTTCGCAATTGAACCTCAAAGGTCTACGATACCCGATCTCGAAATATGAATCAAATACTAATAAATACCTAAGTAGGGACCATAGTCCACTCCCCCGAGTTAGGTACTTTGGCCATGTTCGTATCCGCCTAACTGACTTACAGGGTTACATGACATGACGCATGCCCATCTCCTTTCGTACAGCAGTAAAAGAATCCGTACATATAAATGGATTATCAAAAGACTCTACCGGTATGTAACATTTCGTAGTGCCTAGGTAGGTACCTAGGTATCCAAGATAAATACCGAATGACGTTTGCAGGCCCTGTGTGTGAAGCCGAACGGGAGTGCCTGGCGGATTCCATAGAACCAATGCTTGGATTTCAGTAGTGTTTAGACACCTCGGAGAATCTGAGGTGATGGTCGGACGGGTGAAGATGAAGGATGCGTCTGGGATGCCCGGTCCGTGTCAAGCGCAATGGTAGGTAGGCGATGTTCGCATCGCAGAATCGAGAATTCGCCAAACGGAATACACTACACACCTACGCGTATCCCGCCGTGCCTCGTGTGTATTATCATATACTCATATGCCCGTTCCCTGATTACCATTATCATCATGAAGAGAATTCCGTTCCAGCGCATCAAACTAGTAAGAGTATGATTCCCAAACCTGTGTCGGTCCTGTAGCAAAATTATAATCCGTCAAAAATCCCAGCGCCGTGTGCTTTTTTGTTTTCCAAGTTACCCCCTAGTGATCATGATCATGTATGTATCCCCCTATAACGCCGTTCTCCATGCACAGTTTCGTCACCTCAAGAAGCCCTTGAGATCAGCTTAGCTTCTCCCGGGATAGTGGACTTTGGGCGGTTCGCTCTGATCTCGTTGGTAAGCCAGTTTCGACTTTCCTCGTTCCGTCGCAAGAGTCTGTTGTTGTTGCTGCTGCTTCGCGGCTAAAGCATTAATCTTCTCTCGAGCCTTCGCCAGGCTACTGCTGTCCTGCTCCTTCAATCTGGCACGTATCTCATAAAGAGAAAGCAAGGTTGATGCTCTGTCGATGTCCGAATCTGGCGCCTGCATGACATATCAGTATGCCGAAGCCAAGAACTGACTGGTACAAATAACACACGTGTTCGCCTCGTGGCGTGCCCGGTTGAGATGAAGGGGTCGCCGAATTGGTTCTCGAAAGCGGCGGCGTGAAAATGCGACGACCGTATTTGTCGGTAATGCGACTGACGGCAGGAGAAGTCATGGGAGAAGCGATGCGCCCTTCGGAAAGGCTGTGCCTGTGATGTGGTTCGACCTTCGGCTTGTCCAGGGTCTTATTCGCAGATACCAGGGCTTTCGCAGCGTCTTGGTCTTGCTGTGAGAGGAAGAGGCGATGTCAACAAAGACATGTTAGTGATAAGAGCAGAGGCGAGGAGGTATCATACAGCGGCTTGAAGATCATTCAGATCAGCCAGCATCTGGGCTAGCTGGAGGGCCTCCATGATAACACATGCAATTGAAACGATGATTAATCCGATGAATAAATTCGTGAATGAAGTCCGGCTGGTTAGAAATGATGCGGAAGTTCAACACAGTAGTGTCGATTCATCAGGTATCGGGTGTGTTGGAGTGCCGATCTGAGTAAGGTCGGAGGTTGTATTGTAAAGGGAGTAAAGTCACTGGTGGTGATCGAGGTCGGTGTTGCGTGGTGTGCAATTCCCATGTTCACACCTGTTGCCCAGACCTACCTAGCGCACCGACATTAGGTTGTCATATCATCATTTTTACCTAAGCAATCATTACGGACTTCCTAGGTACGGATTACCCATGTTCTGGCCAGCACTCGTCAATTCTCCCGTATGAAGTTACCGAATACTAATAACCTATTCACTCCTGGGTCGTACTCGTACATCTACGGTATTTGTATTGTTCTTCATTAATTTTGGGCACTTGGTTTTTCTCCTTGGCTTATCTCTTCGTAGGTCTTTTTATAACGTTGCACATCGCATCACAATGGAACAGGCCGTAAAAAAAGTACCTGCCTTCCTTGTACGGATGGATTAATCCGCTCCGTTATTATCGCCTAGTACTGATTAGGTACGGAATACTACCCGACTACTACCCAGATTAGTTAGGCCCATAAAGTAAGCAATGACCGGCTCCGGCATGGATTACGGATTACGGGTTAGTACGGAACACTTGAATAAGCCGCATCGCGACGACCGACTTCTCTATTCACCTCCTCGACACTTCACAGTCTCACTACGATGCGCCTCAACTGAACTCGCAAAACATCATTGAAGCCCTTTGTGTGAAAGCAATACCTCCGAGTAACCGTGTATATAGCTATATCCTCATAATCCGTGCTCAATCATGAACGTCTTTCGTCGCGGTTTCGCCGTTGCCTCGACTACGGCTCCAAGTCTCAGACAGGCTCGTAAGGTCGTGTGTATCGGGCGTAATTATGCGTGAGTAACCAGGCCTCGCTGTGTATCCTCTAGAGGTACCTTGTAGGCATGTTTCATAGGCGTGTTTCATGTAGTTGACAGCATCGCAGGGACCATATCGCTGAGCTCAACAGCGCCCGACCAAAGCAGCCGTTTTATTTCTTGAAGCCAACGAGCGCTATCCTCCTCCCTGGCGAGGGCCCAGTGAAGCGGCCCAAGGGAGTTGAACTCAATTATGAAGTCGAGCTAGCCTTGGTTATGGGAAAGACAGTGAAGGACTTGTCCGTTGACGACGAAGCCGGGGCCATTGACGCTATCGAGAGCAAGTCCCCCCGTCCCGCTAAGGCCGTTCCTACAACTGACATATCGTGTAGGTTATGCAGTGGGTATTGACTTGACGGCCAGAAACACCCAGTCGGAAGCCAAGAAGAAGGGCTTGCCTTGGTCTATCAGCAAGGGCTTTGACACCTTCTTGCCCATGAGCAACATCATTCCCAAATCTGCCATTCCCAACCCTCATGCTGTAGAGCTGTACCTCTCCGTCAACAACGAGATGAGGCAGAACGACTCAACCAACCTCTTTCTCTTCCGGATCCCTCAGATATTGAGCTCCATTTCTCAGGTCATGACCCTGGAGAAGGGGGATATCGTCCTGACGGGCACCCCGAAGGGTGTGGGGCCTGTTCTTCCCGGCGAGGTTATGCGCGCCGGCCTCAAGGTTGACGGCAAGGAGATTGAGGAGTCGAAGATCGAAGTCGCCGTTGAAGAGTCAACAAGTGCCTATGTGTACAAGGAGACGTAGAGACATCCATTCGGACAAGGCAAGTCTGTCTGCATACCTAAATTCTAGCATGAAACATATGTCCCCATGTTCTTCCATATGAGCCTCTTGGTGCCTTATCTCGCCCCGTTAGCTTGTTGCAGCTAGTACATACTCATGGATTACTTACTACGAGTACCTACTAGATGAGGGGTCAAGGAAGAACCCTTGTGGAGTCGAGAACGTTACGAGTACGAGATTGCTGAGTATCCTTTACGAGTACGAGTAGCCATCAAACCAGATCGTGACTGTGTCAGGGCAGGTACGACCAGGCGCGCACGATTTCTGTCTCTGTCTCTGTTAACACCAGCTACCAGAACGACCGGATGCATGGTAGAAGCGGATACTATCGTCAAGATGGTCGTCGGGCACCTTCGCATGTGCTCCCTTCCAATGTGGTCTTGTGACCATCGCGTGTGCGTACAGCCTTCCTATCTAAGCGCGACATGCGTGAGGCTCCACTGATGCCGTTGCTGCCTCGGTGACGTGTCTACAAAAACGAGGCTTTGACTTCTAGTGCTGATTCTGATCGAAGCATCGCACTGGGACATCCCGTTGCTTCTCGCGGATTACCCACCCAGCTAGTGCTGATTCTGACTGAAGCATCGCACGGACTGCGACATTTCTGTCGCTTCGCGCGGAATACTTACGTCCTACCTCGTGCTGCTTCTGACCGAAGCACCGCACGTTATCCCGTCGCTTCGCGCGGAATACCTACCCCCTACCTCATGCCCATTCTGACTGAAGCATTTCGCGGACTGCGACAATCCCGTCGCTTCTCGCGGAATACCTGCCCCCTACCTCGTGCTGGTTCTGACTGAAGCATCGCACGGACTGCGATATTTCTGTCGCTTCTCGCGGAATACCTACGTCCTACCTAGTGCCGATTCTGACTGAAGCATCGCACGGACTGCGACATTTCCGTCGCTTCTCGCGGAATACCTACCTACGTTGGTATTGTCAATACTAAATTGCCAGTAGGTACACTACCTATGTAGTAAATTGCGCATTTTCAACACCAAGATCGACGCGATTTTAGCCATCACGTACGTTTGAGTACCTTTAGTATGATCCGCACTCCAAGTATTCACGGATCACCTATACTACAGTATGGATTCACGTACTGTATGCCTTACTGAGCAGTTGCTGCAGCTGTATGATGAGTTGTAGATCCATCTTGTACCCCCATCATGACACAACGATGCAGTTGAAGCCATCGTGGGGCATGTTGGGCATTTTTTGGAAAAGGGTTTTGATGAAGCGCGGAAGTCAGAGTCCTGTCAGTACAAGTAGCCATCTGTTCCCTCTCATGAGTCGCCTTTGGATCAGGGCCGCTGAATCAACTCTCCACGGATTGACGCTCGTCGAAACAACAACCCACACGCCTTGATTGACCTTCGTGACGGGTTACACCAACATGGACGACGCAACTACTCGCCACAACGGACTTGGCCTCACTGTCTGGTACACCCCGCCTCCCCCCTCTGAGGTTACCGTCGACATCTGTTTCATCCACGGTCTGAATGGCGGTCGGGAATCAACCTGGGCGGCTAAGAAGGTAACCATCAGCGACCATATTTCGGCCTACATATACCCAAGGGGGGACACAACCGATAGTTCAACACCCCTCTGGCCGAAAACTCTTTTGGAGCCAAACCTCCCAAAAGCTCGGTTGCTCGCTTTCGGCTATGATTCATCTACGGGTACACTCGACGATTACGCACAAGGGTTGCTGGACGCACTTGCCGCTCTTCGGAAGGACGATGCACCTTCTCGTCCGATCATCTTTATCGCTCACAGTCTGGGTGGTCTTGTGTGCAAACGACTGATGATATTGTCCGCAGACAAAGACAGTCAAGAGCGTACAAACACTGGTATACACGAATATACCGTTGGAATCTTTTTCATGGGCACCCCTCATACAGGATCAAGCTTTGCTAATGCAGGTTCCTGGGCTGAGAGTCTACGGAATGGATTTAATGGATTGATTGGGGCCGAGCAAGAACATCAAGAAGTGCTGTCTTTGTTGGAGCTCGACAACTCGATCCTTTACGCACTGGAAAACAACCTCCAATCCCTATATCATAGTCGTCGTGACGCCGGCCGGTGTTTTGAGATTGTATGCTTCTACGAAACGGAGAAGTTCTACAACACCACCACCATCGTTTCTCAGGAATCCGCGACCTTTGGGGCTCTCACACCGATTCCTATTCACGAAAATCACATTAATATGGTCAAATTTGAGAAAGACAATGAAGCTGGCTTCAAAGCTCTGCTATGGAAGTTGGAATGGACAGAGACGTTGGCAAAAAGTGAGTAGACCAAGAGGAAAGAATTTGATCATCAGGAATGCTAATATGACTGGGCTACAGATCTAAAGAACGAGTCTTTGCAGAAGTGCCTTCAGTCTCTTGCTTTTCCTGATATGGAGAAGAGATTCGAAGACATCAAAGGCCCTGAGCCAGGGACGTTGCAATGGCTATCTGATCACGACGTGTATCAGGGTTGGGAAACCTCAGATCGAGGCTTACTCTGGATCAAGGGAAAGCCAGGCTCTGGGAAGTCAACATTGCTACAAAAGGCTGTTAAGGATGCCGGTGTCCTAGCCGACCGCGTTGTACTCTCATTCTTCTTTCACGGCCGGGGCGTTGAACTCCAAAGAACGCCACTCGGCTTCCTTCGCTCACTTCTCTATCAGCTTCTGCGTGTGTTCCCGCTTGAGCTCACGGCCCTCGTCACGCAGTTTCAGACCAATTGTGACAGGAAGGGAAAATCGAAAAAAGACTGGGACTGGGGACTAAACGAGCTGCAAGATTTCCTCAGTCAGTTTCTCCCAGTCATTTTGACCAGAAACTCAGTCTGGCTATATGTCGACGCTTTGGACGAGTGTGGTGAGAAAGGTGCGAGTAATTTGGTCGAGCTATTCAGATCATTGCTCCAAACCCCTCCTGCTGCCAACCCAGCTGCCAATCGACTTCACATCTGCATCACATCCCGGAAGTACTCTATTTTAGATGTTGATGAGAGTTACTCGATCGCAAATGTCGAGAATCAACACATTATATTCATCGACAACGAAAATGGAACGGACATATCCACTTACGTTCGAAATGCGCTGAATGTTCTTCGGTCTATGCGGGATGGAAGAGCAGTCGACCCAGCAGAGACACGCGAAATAGACGCAGTAGAACAATCTATTATCGATGAAGCCTCCGGTGGTTTCTTGCGGGTGCATCTCGTTACTCAACGCGTGATAAAGCACCGGGCTCAGGGTATGGCATGGCCTGCTATCAAAAGGGAGATTCGCAGCAACCCCAAGCAGCTCGGTGACCTCTATCAGAAGATTGTTGACGAAGGTGTTGAGGATGGTGCACTTTCCCTGAAACTCATCCAATGGATCTGCTTTGCCCAACGCCCCTTGACTCTTGACGAATTGCAGTGGGCCTTAGTCATCGACTTCAGAAATCCGAGTCAGTCGTTGGAAGCTTATCGAGCGGAGATAGTTAGTGCGGAGAGGTTTGAACAACAGATTCAGGCTCTCAGCGGCGGCCTCGCAGAGGTCGTTTCTCCTGTCTACGAGCCTGTGTATAGGGAGGTGACTCCGCAGGTATTGGCAGAGTTCTTCCAAAACGGTGCACCATCGGCCATTTCTGAACAATACCGGAGAGTCTCAAACCGTGGTTTTCCGCAAGATATGAGTGCTGAGGATATTCAGTCGGCTCGCCGAGGTGCCAGCATTGTCCAGTTCACTCACCAGTCCGTCAAAGACTACTTCATCAACAAGGGGCTATCAGCTTTAGACATCACTTCGACCTCTCGTGATTCTGCAATCCAGAATGCCCATTATCAAATATCAAGGACCTGCATACGCTGCTTGTCAATGCGGGAAATGAACATCCATCGCAGAAGAGACGACATGGCATTGGAGTTTCCCTTACTGCGCTATGCTTCCAGTTCATGGATATTTCACGAAAGTCAGGTTCAAGAGGGGACCGCCAACGGAGACGAACTTCTCTATACCCTCAAATGGCCGTCAAAAAATATCATACAGTTATGGGAATACCTCGAGTCCGAAAGTTCTGCGGGCAGCTCGCATTCCAAGACAAGCTTGCTACATATAGCGTCGCGCTACGGTTGGACAGAGCCCTTGAGCGCAATTATGCGAAAGTCGCCGCTGCGTCACCTTACTCTCAATCCGAAGGACGATAGGGGTTGGACACCACTGGCGCATGCTGCCGCAGCAGGCAATCTGCAAGCCGCGGAACTTTTGCTTGAGAACGAGAGTGTGGATGCTGATCTCACAGACAGTGGTGGGAGAACACCACTATCGCTTGCGGCGGGAGCAGGGCATGTTGAAGTAGTGCAACTTCTTTTGGATACACAAAGAGCCGATCCTGACATCCAAGACAGTAGTGGGAGAACATCACTATCGCTTGCGGCGGGAGCAGGGCATGTTGAAGTAGTGAAACTTCTATTGGATACACAGAGGGCCAATCCTGACATCCAAGACCGTGACCATAGAACACCACTATCTCATGCGGCAGAGCTTGGCCGTATAGAAGTTGTAAAGCTTCTTCTTGAGAGAACCCGGGCCACGATTAACGCCAGAGACGATCGTGGCATGACGCCGCTATCTCATGCGGCGGCATCTGGCCATCCAGAAGTTGTGAGTCACTTGTTGAGCCAGGGCGCCGATTTCTGCATAGGAGACGTCAACGAAAGGCGGCCCATATCTCATGCTGCCGATTTTGGCTGTGAGGTAGTCATAGATCATCTGTTGAAAGCGGACACTGAAAATCTCTATGTCAATGCGCACAGTATGGATGATATAGCGCCAGTGTTGCGAGCGGCTCTTCGTGGCCATCAAAAAGCCGTACTCCGCTTCTTGCAAACTGGCAGCGTCGATGTCAATGCCGCCTATTATGAGAAGCCGCTGCTTTCTTTTGCGGCGGAATCTGGTCATATAGACGTCGTGAAAGAATTGTTGAAAGGAAACGCCATCATCGACCAAAGAGACTTTCAAGGAAAGACGCCGTTATGGTATGCTGCCAGTTCTGGCTGTGTGGAAGTCGTAAGCCCTTTGCTGGCTCGCGCACAAGAAGAAAATCAACCAAGGCCCGCCCGTGATGTTGTCAACCAGGCATGCGGTCTTGGTGTAACACCAGTAATGGAAGCGGTTAGAGGGGGCCATCAACAAGTCGTTAAGCTCTTCTTGGATACAGGCCTGGTTGACATCAACGCCAGGGACAATCAGGGCATGACGCCATTGTCGCATGCTGCCATCGTTGGCCACGAAGGAATTGTTGATCTGTTGTTGAAGGTACCGGGGATTGAGATCAACGCCAGGGACAATCAGGGCATGACGCCATTGTCG